>JAOWBW010000135.1:1104794-1366825 GCA_026119855.1 Campanula takesimana
TTAAGTAAGAAATAATTATCCTAATATAAATTTTAAAATTGTTATTGAGAGTTTTATTAATCGTGACACAATAACAATTTTTAAATTTTTATTTGGATTATTATTTTTCTTCAAAAGACTTGGTCAAAATAAGTCAAGTTTAACAAATTACCAAGCAGGAGTTGCGCCTTTTCTCCCCTTCTTTTGGATTTTCGCCAACATATCTATCGGAATTGACTTCATACTTGTACGTGGGAGGGAAATCAATCCCACCCTCTTTCCATCCATCAAATACCCCGCCCGCTTTGAAGTTCTCTGTTTAGCTGTGACATGCAGCATATTGTCATTCATCTTGCCATTTAAATATACGCGTATATTGAAATAAAAATAGCAGGCACTCGTACAGATTACTAGAATCATTCTTGGACTGACACAGAGATACAACTCTGATTTATTTTCGTTTATACACACATGATTTATCACAAATAATCAGGAAAACAAAACAAGGTTAGAAAAATAAATTCTGGGTAGAAATGTGAAATGCTATATCTCACCTGATCGCTACTAAGAAGTTCAGCCCATTGTTTCACTGCAACGAGCTTTCTGACCTCTGTGTCCAGCATATTGATACGATAATTCAGATCACCAAAACCAGAATATCTGACTGTAAGCAGAAAGAATCAGAAATCATTTTTTACTAATAACCAATTGTGTACTCAAATAAGAAAAGACGTTGAATATTCAAAAAAAAAAAAAAAAAAGGTAACGTACTCATGCGATGGTATCGTTTGTGGTTGATCAGCTTCAAGAATAGATGAAAAACGCGTACGTCTTAAAATCTCTAAAACATCAGCATTACGCCTCTCTCATCACCATCCTTATGACCAGAGGTCAAATGAGAGCAAACAAAGCAAAGCCGTGTTGGAAAAGCGACATGCTAACAGAAACAGATCCCTGCAACAGAGAACATCAAAGTCAAAGAAAGTCAACACAAAAGTCAAAGCTTGTACAGTACAAAAACCTTGTGAAATTTATAAGAAAAAAAATATACCTTGTTTCCCATATAACCCATAAGCCCTACCCCAACTGGAGAAACTTTTAAGTTATGTATGTGTCTTCTTAACCTCTCCGTACCAAACCGACATATATATCCCAACCATTTGCTTACTGACAATTCGCACATACCTCGGACGTGACTTTACGCCTTGTAAAACTCCATCCTCATTTTCCACTTCCAATATGTCAGAAACAGGATCATCTTCCTCTTCTGACAATTTACCAGATACGTCAGAGAGAGAATCAACAACTTCATCAGACGGTTCTTGCTTATCCATCCAGATCAAACCCAAGTTTCCAGAGCTTTGATACTCTCTTTTCAGACCACCAACATTAGTTTCAGTGATTTGAGGGATCGGAATTAAGGGATTCATCAACCAATCAGAACCAACTCGAGCAGAACTGCTTAATGCCCGTCTTAACTTAGAACCAGAATAGGGAACTTGAGAAGTTGCATCTAATGAACGTTCAGGCCAATCCAACCTACTATCACTATCAATACCGTAAATCCTCTGCAACTGTAAACTTTTTCTCGCACCGATTATTCCTTCGAATTTTGACTTTTCTGGGTCAATAGTCAAAACGGGGCCCATCGGACCGCCGGTTATGATCTCTAGTGCTGATGTATCGACCACATCTGCGAGTACATCAGCAGCAGAGGAAGTCCTTAATACTGGGGACGGAGGAGCACTATAGCTCTTGTGCTTGGTTTCTTGGTTTGATGATGTATTTAATGATTTGCGAATGATTTCTTCCCATTTTGGAATTGGCCTTCTTGTCTCTGCTCCTAGAACATTACCGTACCGGCATTCAAAGGCACTACTTCTTGGAAACTGTACAACAGAAGTATATATCAAGTTTAAATTCATAACCAGTTTTTTAAGAATTATCTTCTCGTGAAAATTCCAAGTAATTCTTCATAAGAGCATTGCAGAAAAGGTAAATTACAAAATAGGGCCTAATGTCCAAGGAGAGGTGTATTAAGCTGGGTGCTGACTTTACAAATTTAACGAGGCCTATAGTGCCGAAATTTGATCAAAACAGGGCTTTTTGACGGAACATGTTAGAAAACTCAGTTAAGTCACATGTGCCTTACACATGATGAACACAAGTCACTGTTTCAACAGACATAAACAAACATAAACAGACACCATACTAGAAAAAAGAAATAATCCCTCCGTCCCAAATGATCTTTCCATTTGACCATTCAAACTTTTTAATAATATGAACACTTGCTTCACTAGCCATGTTTTGTTTATGCACTATTAAGCCTAAACTGTAGAAATGGGAAGAACTTTTTGGGACAATGAGAAATGGCAAATGAGAAGATCATTTGGGACGGAGGGAGTATTATTTTCTTTGGTGTCTCTTCTTGATACACACTGAATAATCAATTGCAGGTTAAATTCATAGTTCCATGGATTCTCTTGTTTATTAAGCTAATCAATACTCCTTCCTTCTCAAAAGAAGAGTTTCACTTGAAATGTCAAACTTGTTAAGACTACGCTTCGATTAGTTAAATCATTTTCTATGGAATAAAAGATAAATATCATGTGTTTAAAAAAAAAAAAAAGAGTCTCTATTGTTGAAACGGGAGTACTTATCATACGAAAGAATCATGTACTGTAATTATTCATGACAAACAAGGAAGCAGGTGAACAGAACACATGGATGAAACACCCACCACCACCCAGTTTTCCCAGAAAAGCGAGAAAAAAAACATACATACACACAATAATTGTTAATTCATACAAATAAAGCCGCTTTTTGGTCACATGAACCTACTTTTAAGATAAAATACTTACCCAAGAATGTAGATATCTGCTGGTTCATTCATACAAAAGCCACTCATCAATCTCAAGATCGTCATTTGGAAGTCTTCCAGCAACATTCCAAGTGCCTACAGTCACCCTAGAAGAAAACAAGCATTGTAATTAGCAATGAGAAATTAAATACTAGTCCCTCCGTCCCAAAATGAATCTCCGAAAATGCTCTTGATCAAGAACAATTTCGGAAATACATTTTTGGGACGGAGGGAGTAATATTTGGTAGTTCGTTATGAGGGAATCAAATGATATTGTATTGCAATATATTAGAGCCAACCTCACATCTTTTTTCTTTATATATTGAACACGCATAGTCTCTGACTTGCCTCTCCTGTGTTTTACGGAGTGGCCTTTTGATGGTTCTCCTGGTGGATAATTTTTTTTATTAATATAACGTTACAAAACCATAATTTAAGACTCTCTGAACCTAAGATTAATAAATGGGAACAAGAAATCTGAATTGGTATTCATAATCATATCTCAGTACGCAACGAGATAGAAATTACAGCAAATTAAAAATCTCTTTTCTGCAAATGTTAGGCACTGATAAAAACAGATGACGGATAGCAAAAAATGATCAGATGTTGATATTCTTTGCTATAATTTGTTTTTTTCAAAAAAAAAAAAAAAAAAAAAGTGGGTTTCATCTGATAGGACAGAAGTATTGGAAGAGAAATCATATACTACCTGAAGCTTGGCTTGTGCACACGGATAGGTTTCCTTGTGATCTATGGGCACTATTCTGACCAACATGCATCCTTTCATCTTTAAGCGAGCAAGCTGGAAGCCAATTGCAAATGATTAATGATCAAGCATCAAATGAGCAAGAAATCAATAAAACTACCTCCGTCCCAAAATGAATGCCCATAAAAATTTCAAATTTCCTCTTGATCAAGAGAAAATTTGAAAACTCTTTGGACATTCATTTTGAGACGGAGGGAGTATATCGTAATATAACAAATGCATACTTTCATCTTCACTCTCGGTATCAGGGTCTACTTCATCTTCACTGTAATCATTAACCTTAGGCTTGATGTTAAGCCATTTCTTCATCACAATGGAAGGCCAAAATGCCTGAAAACAAACACAATCGCCCAGAATTATTACTAAACACCCACTAAAATCTGGCCTCGAAATCATAAAACAAACATCAAAATAACGCATCAGCGCACATCCAAGCATACCTCAGAACGCTTTCCTCTTCGAGTTTTCATTATCCCACGAAAAAGATGGAAAGGACACAAGATTCAAACTTTGAGTGAGTTGTTGTTCTTGGTCTAGCTAAAAACCAGAGTGGCAAAATTTCCCGGGGTTCTTGGACTTTAAAACAAGAGGCGAAGATGCCATTTTATAACAGTGTGAAATATGGTAGGCTTGGGGAGGGGATGTCAAACGCAACGAAGATTCGTGCTTAGGACCAAATAGAAAGGACAGAAAAGTAATGGTCAAGTTTCACAGACACCCACAACTTCAACTTGCAACAAAAATCAACATTAAAATCAAAATTGGTCCTCACCACCAGTCATTTTCTCATTCAGATACAAAAGCACATTTAACTATTGTAATTAAAAAAAAAAATCAATAAAAATGTAAAAGAGGAAAATAAATCACTGTCATTAGTAACTAATCTACAGTTCAATAATCAACTGATGCTACATCTATAGCTTTCATGCTCTGCCCTAGTGGCTAAATTAATCATCAACATTAATCGCTTAAAAAATCCATTCATTTACACTGCAAAACCCCATGCAGTCCAGCTAAATAGTGCCTGACCAAAACTAAAAACAACTAAAATCCACTAAATTTTTGACACGGAAACATAAAATATACGAAAAGATTAGGAAATCCCAACTACGGTATTGTTATATATTTCATGGAAATACCGAAAAAAAAACCATGAAATATAAAAAAAATGGCCACTTGCTACAGCTTAAGTCAGATTACTGACTACTAATACAAATAAAATTCTTATGATAATAATTTATATTAGTGATAATCTGGCTTGTGGGCACGGGCAAATCTACAGATGAAGTGATAAATTGAAGAGACCAAATACAAACAGTATACCAATTGTCCAATGATAATGACATGTATTGTAAAGTAAGTGCAATATACTCCATCCGTCCCAAAATGATCTTCTCATTTGTCATTTCTTATTGTCCCACAAAGTTCTTCGCATTTCTATAATTTAGGTTTAAAATTGCATAAACAATTAAAACATGACTAGTGAAGCAAGTGTGTATATTATTAAAAAGTTTGAATAGTCAAACGCGAATATTATTTTGGGACGGAGGGAGTATGTAGCACAAGATTTAAAATCAGTTGTTCATACCTTAGCAAGATAGATTTTCTAAGAAACCCCACTTCAATAAAACAGCCAGAATTCAGGTAGAAGCCTCAAAACAAACAAACAAGATATATTCAATGGTTATTCTAATGCTAAGTCAATTGGGTGATTGACAATAAACAATAAACAAGAAATTAGATGAAACAGCTGTATACTTATTGGTAGGACGGTAAATAACTACATACATAGAAAATGTGTATTCTTAGAGAGAGAGAGAGAGAGACTGTGGGAAGGATGGGTAGGAAAAAAGAAGCCTCCATGAATTGAAGGAGATGAGAAGGAAGGTTGGTCCAGCCTGGAGAGCACTATAGGTGGATGCAAATCAATTCTCAACACTGCTCAGTGAAATGAAATTGCTCTAGCTTATGGGATCTGGGGCACGTGCAGTTTGACTGTAGAGCAGTACGGTTTCGTCAAAATCTGGACCGTTTGATTACTCATTAAGGGCATAACTATAATTTGAACACACACCCACCCACCCACCCACCCCCCACCCCAAAAAAAAAAAACAAAAAAAAAAAAAAAAAAAAAAAGGGTCACCCATTTATGAGAAATTGGATCTGGACCCTTGAGAAATCTATCCGATATGAAGTCGGACTGCACTAATCCCAAATTTGTAGTTACTGGTGTCTGGGTGGCCACAGGTCTTTGGTGGGTAATGACCGGTTCAGATTAAAATCTGTATTGGTCGCACTTTAATCACAATCGGACATTGCCGAGAAAGCCCCGTGCCTTGACTTGCGACTGATGGTTGCAGCGCTACAACACACACATTGCAGCAGGAGTTCCAAATCCCTCGGACCATTCTTTGTTTCAGTAGTTCATCTTACTCTGACACCATTATTCTTAGAACTCATGTTCACAATGATCTTACAAAGCAAAAAATTATGTTTGACAACTCAATTCCAACCCGATCAGTTGAAATTGAATGATATACTCCTGATGCTACCGGAAAAAATGGAGAAGTCCGAATAGCAACGGGATTTGAGTCTAGCTGAAGGAAATCGGCCTTTTCTTTGATTAAGACCTGCACACATGAGACAAACGTAAACTGCGCCGGGGGCTCTCCGGCAGAAGCCCCTCCGGCGTGAGAATCAGTTCACGAAATAATCTCAAAGTACCAAACGGAAAGGTGTACTGTGTGTGCGTACTTGAACATACCTGTCAAAATGAACGATGGCTTCCTTATATGCATTGACGTCAGGTGCACCACACGTGCTTTCCCATCATGTGCCTTGCGCATGATCTTTCCATGTGACGCTCGTGAATATTTCCAGCTGTCTTTCTCTAATTGGTTCTCACGCTTTTCTATGCAGGGACGTTAACTCCTGACACATTCTGTTATAATTCAAACAGATTTGGAGGGGAGCACATTCATATAAATTGGTTACGCAAGTAAATCTGAACTTCCCGCCTTGTGCGGCATGCAAGCCGCCTCCTGTATATCACCGTTCTCGAAATCTTATTTCCTTGGATCAAATCATTTCATGGCCCATGGGCTCCATTCTTTTCGTTGCTGCTTTCTCACTTATGAGTTTGGCCCATTAAATATCAACAAGGAACATTTTGGTTGGGCCCAATAAAGCTGAAGCCCCGATTACAAATGATTCTTAAATTTGGCGACATCAGAAGCCCCCAGTTTCGAGGTGAAATCCATTCATGGTTTCGGCGAGAAAACTAAACAGGTTGTCGCCTCGGGTACTTGTTCATTGCCAAGAAAATCCCCTTATGTAGATCCCCGGGATGCCACGTGGACAGCTACTAATAGTTTATTGAATACAGCTGTTAAGTTCTTTACGAACCGTCACCTCGGGCTCTTCAATCGATAAATATGGAAAATCCCACCTTTTCAAACATTTCATTTATCTATTTCGTCTTCTACTTTTAAACCCTAGGCCTCCAAATTTACCAATTCTCCACCATTTCTTACCAATCGGACAAGGATTCTCCATTCTTCCTGCACTTTGAGCTCGCCATCTTCCTTTGCCCTCGTTGACGCCGGCGGTGTTTTCCGATCTTCGTTGATTATCGTCCTTTACTGTTTACGGCGTTTGATCGCTGCCCGTTTATTTTTCTTCCACCAATTTTCAAGGTACTCTCTTGTGTCCTTTCTATCCCTTGTAATCTTCTTTTATTTATCCTTCCTTTTGAATCGTTCTATTGCGAGGACTAAGATGTGTCTCAGAAAGATTAGGTATGGTCAATGTAGTAAATCTGGGGTTTTTTTTAGAAAAGATAGGGGGGTCTGGATGAGGATTCCTCGGGAAGACTTGGTCACTATTATGACCTTTCATAAGGCTAGTCCTGCTATTATAAATGCTCTTGAGATTAAGGGCCGTACTGTTCTTAATAGGGCAGCCCCCATGTCGCGCTCTTTCTTTAATTCTCGCGACTTATGTCAATATATTTGTAATTTGTATCATAAGAACTTGGAAGATGACATCTCTAATGTTAAGAATTCCCTTTCTCCTAACTTAACTCGAAGACGTCGTTATAAACAGGTTCTTCTTTCTTCTAGTGATTCAGGCGAGATGTCTGACCCAGCTAATAGACGATCTCAGGTGACTTCCCTTCCAAAACCATTGGGTACGAATCCTTCCCAGAATGTTATTGCTTCGAATAAACCGGGCCCCTCTTCTGGTAATGATGAAACCGACGCATCTAGCTCCTCTTATAATAATGCTGCTAATGCTTCTCAACCCGCTTCTACTCTAGTGCGCCATCCCATCACCCCCTGGCATACTAAATATGGGATTGATCATGTAAACTATCACATAGAACCTTTTCAAGGTGACACTTCTCTTGAATTTGCGAGAAAACGTGAAGATGGGGTTGTGGTTTATCCTTCTCAGCTAGAGGCAGGCCTTAGATTTCCCATCGACCCTTTTATAAGTCAAGTTCTTCAAGAACTTCAGGCCTCCATCATCGAACTCCATCCCAATGCCATTAGGATAATTACTTGTTTCATTGTGGTATGTAGGGCTTTACGTAAAGAACCCTCGCTTCCTCTCCTGACTCACTTCTTTTTGAGCTATCAACATAAGACCCATTTTACTGATGATACTTCTGAAACCCGAATGTCCCTGAAATATAGACCCGATATAAAAATGTTCACACCCCTTCCCGATATAGTTCATAATTGGAAGGATGGGCCTTTGTTTGTTATTTCCCGCACCGAATGGACTCATCCCTGTTATCTTCAACCGTTGAAAACCTCTCTGGGTAAGAAAAAACCTTTGAGTCCTGCTAACAAGTTGTTGGAAACCCGCATCCTGAATATTTTTTCAAACCTTCCTAATTTTCCAAATGCTAAGATATCATGGAGGCAAATTATGAGGGATCGTAAGTTATTGTGTCAAGTAGGGCTTTCTGACAATTTTCCGGATGAAAATGCCCGTGTCGCCATTATCTTCCCCCCTTGCTATGCCGGTTGGGAAGTTCATTCTGAAAATTTGCTCTCTTTTGAATGCCGCCTATGTGGGATGCCCGGGAAGCAATTGTTGGGTTTCGATCAAACATGCGCAGCGGAATTTAACATTTAAAATTTTGAAACCCAAAGCCATGGATCCGTTCATATGATTAAATCAAATACAACATAAGAATAAAGGAATAAACTAACCCTTGATGGCTATCAAATTCTCTTGGTCTTTGGTGGAGGTTTGAAGACTTGATCACGATCACAAAGCTTGAACACGAACTTTGAAGATGATGATTTTCACCCTCTAGCGGTATCCACACTTCGAACGAATATCAAAGGAGCTTCTTTGATCTTGGTTGCTAGACCAAATTGTGAAACACTTTTTCACAATCAAAAGAACTATATGGAATTTATTTTGTGTATTATTTTGTTCTTCAACCAAGAATGTCTTGGAACAAAATAAACCCTCTCTCAAACTCTTTGAGACTCACAAAATCAATAATAATGAGTGCTGGCCGAATTTGGTCTTTTATACACAAGTATGACCTATTCCAAATAGGAAACTTGTGTCAAAATCCGTCCAAAATTCGTTTCCTAATCAAATTAGGAATCTGCCACCCGACAGTACTGTGCGGCCGCCCAAGACCCTCTGTGCGGTCGCACAACTATCTGAAACAAAACTGGTACAAAATTTGGCTAAGTGTGCGCCGCCCAGTCTAGAATGTGCGGTCGCCCACTTCCCAGAAAGTCCAGAATTTCCAAAATTCCAATGTAGTCCTTTTTTAAAGATTCGTTCTATTGTGTGTGACCCTCTAGGATTATACTAAGTTGGCAATGAGCTCAAACATGATCCCATAAGATATGATAGGTTCTAGCAAACCGTCATACCTACCCAATTAGTATAACTAGATACAAGTTCGCATTCCTCTTAGAATATGTCATAATCCCTTGTCCACGATGTCATTGAACACAAGTCATGGTCAACAGTCAACTTGTTTTGTTCAATACTTTCTCGATTCCGAATATGTTGATAATTCAAATGCTATTGATCCAATCAATCCATTTGAGTCCGGCCGAACATTTCATCAACATCATTCCTACGAGAGGCCCAAGCTTGACATCTCTCCGAGGAGGGACAAATCCATTTAGCTTATTATTCTTCCCTACGTGAATCCGATTATGCCAATCATACCCTTTATAACTTCCCGGTTAAAGGTAGCGTTTGAATATGTCAAACACAATGTTCATCAAGTGGAAGACTATAATAACTTCATGTCTAAGGATTCAAATGACATAACTAATATGAGATATATGTTCGACATAGACCATGACATAAATCTCATACAGCGGGTCATGTCCAGTACCTTGTTCCAAACAAGTACCCATAAATCTAACATGATCATCGCATGATCATTTAGCCTTTATACTAGTGCTTAACAAGTACTAGGGACGGAGATTATTATAAGTAAACATGAACAACAATAATAATCAAAACATCTCTTTATTGATATGAAATAAATGATAACAATTACAACGTTTATTAAACGTGCCTAGGGCACCACTACCAACAGCAATGTCCCGCAATGGCCGATGTTCTGAGTATGTCCTATTGACCTTATGCCTCATGCCTCTTTTTACCTTTTCATTGTATTGTTCTTGATAAAAATTCACTGTGCCCCTTCTTACAGGAATCAGAAAAATGAGTTCGGGATCTCGCCATAATGCCAACCTTGAATCGGAGACACGTCGAAAACGGCTTTCAGAAGCTCGAGCTGATGATTTGAGTAAACTGACTTCAGATTTGGATTTGCCCTTGTCAAACGACGGGAAAGATGCAGACGTGATTGCCATCGCCAAGGCTGAGGCCGCCCTTTCTAGAAAAGCCACGGCAAGGCCTTCGAAGAGGAGGAGGAGAGTAATCGAAGCGGATGAAGATGAAGAAGTGGATGTAGCCACTCCAATTGTGCAAAGCCAAACCCAGAATGAGCAGACCTCTGATCAACCCTCTGGTGAGGACTTGGGGAGGGGAATCAATGAAGAAGTGAACCCAAGTTACCATAACGATACTGGGATTGTTGATGAAGCCGCTGGTGAAGAATTTTTGGCAGATGATGCTTTGGGGAAGCAACCCATTATTGAAGACTTAACTGGTGATGATGACAATGCTCTTTCCCCCCGGTTTCCTTCACCTTCTATGAATGCTTCCCGCAACGTTGAGAAAGCTAGCTGGTTGCAAGAGGGATTTGTCAGGCCCTCTGATCCTGATGGTCTTGGCGATCTTAACGAAGAAGCAATCAACAGGGCAGCTCCTTTGAAGGGACTGATCACAGATGCTCATGACGACGTCGGTATCATACTTGGTTGTGCCGCGATAAAACGATCTGCTGACACTATGCAAGTTGATGACATGGTTGCCCGGGATAATGATGATATCTTTTGTGCTGCAGGCATAAACCTCTCTTTGGTATGTCGCCTTTATTGCTATTGTCTTTTTATCTTTCTACTTCCTTTGCTTTCTTCTTGCCACTTTAGTATTCTCTTATGTCTTGCAGTTGAGCAGTTCCTTGGCGACTTATCACTGTAAAATTAGAATGCTGACTGCTAAGCTGGAGGACCATGATGAGTTGTTGCAGAAGGCCTCGAAAACTCACGAGAGTTTAACTAGAAAGGTGGCTCGACGAGAAGCTACGATCAATGATCTGAACGACGCCAACGAGGCCTTGCGGCAAAGGCTCATAGCAAAGGAGACATTGGAACGGGAACTTGAAGCGGCTAAGACAGAACTTGATGCCTTTAAAAAGGATCACCTTGCTAGCGTTAGCCTTTTAACTGGGGAGAACCAGCATTTGAAGGATGAAAACCAGCGTCTACAGGACGAAAACCAAAAAATGAAAATCGAGCTTGCCGTTCATACAGAAGCTTTGGCCAAGATGAAAGAACAAGCCTCCAAAACCCTCGCTGATTCTATGGATATAAGTGATCAGTCCATTCTGCAGGTTATGCGTGCCGCTGCAGCCGATCAAGAGGAAGTTCCCGCAATTACCATAGAGCGCCTGGCAAAATGGGGTTCCGAAACTATTTTCAATGATCATTCTCGCCGTGGTCATCCTTGGGTGCCCTATTCCAAGGAAGAGCTTGACACCTTAAAGGGAGAGGATTTTATCCTTAAACGTCCTAAGTGGACCCCTCCCCCAATTCTCAAACCAAATGCCGTTACTCTATGGGGCGATTTGTGCGAGGAGAAAAACAACGCTCTTGATGAAGCTCGTAGATCCGCTCTAGCCGCTGCTGATATTGAGAAAAATCAAAATGTTAATGCCTCTTGATCTATGTTTGCACCTTTGCCTTTCCGTCGAACTTTGTCTTTTTTGTTAAATTTCAATTTATCGGCTTGTATGCCACTTATGACTTTTAGGGCTTGCTCGCCCATATGTGTAAATTTACTCTCCACTTTTGTTTGACTTGTGCTTTCTCAATTTGTTTAGCCTGTTTATGTTCCCACTTCCCTTCGAAAATATAAGGTTGTCTTTAGGCTACCTTATTCTTCATATCTATATAATTTTTTCTTACTTGTCACTTTTGTCTCTTCGGGGGTAAGGACATTTTTGCACATGTCGCCCTTTTGAGGGTTGAATCCAGCCGCTTCCCGTCGTACCGCGAATGCCTATAGACTTAGCATTGGCGAAGGTTTACATAAGTAATCCTCTCACCTGTCTAAGCAACTTTTGCTAGGGTTTATACAAGTGATCTTTTCAACATGCCGCAAATGTTTATACAAGTAACATTTGCTTTGAGGATTATACAGGTAATCTTTGCATCATGTCGCAAGTGTTTATTCAAGTAAAATTTGCTAAGGTTTATACAAGTAACCTTTTCATCATGTCGCAAATGTTTATACAAGTAACATTTGCTAAGGTTTATACAAGTAACCTTTTCGTCATGTTGCAAATGTTTATTCAAGTAACATTTGCTAAGGTTTATACAAGTAACCTTTTCGTCATGTCGCAAATGTTTATTCAAGTAACATTTGCTAAGGTTTATACAAGTAACCTTTTCGTCATGTCGCAAATGTTTATTCAAGTAACATTTGCTAAGGTTTATACAAGTAACCTTTTCGTCACGTCGCAAATGTTTATACAAGTAACATTTGCTAAGGTTTATACAAGTAACCTTTTCGTCACCTCGCAAATGTTTATTCAAGTAACATTTGCTAAGGTTTATACAAGTAACCTTTTCATCTTTTCAGCAATCTTGACGTCATTATAGTCTTGTCAGTCTCGTCATTCAGTACACGTGTACGACGTATAATGCTCAGTTCATCTTAAATTCTAGTTGACGTCGAGGTGACACTTACCTCCTATTGCAGGAGTCATTATTTCGAAATGGCCTCCAGCCCCCAAAATCTAGCACGGCCTGATATGTATCTTTGACGTGACAGTTTTAAACTTCCATTCTCATCATTATCTCGAGAACTGTGTGACCATTATGCACATTTATAGTGACCTTTGCTATTTTGACTCTTCATATTTCCAGACTTATAAAAAAGGGGGGACCCTTGCCTTTACTTTTTCATTTACCCATCTGGCTTTGCTTTCTCTCCTCTCCTAACCATGTCCTCCAGTTCCACCAATTTCGAAGACCACGACATGGGGGGATGGGATTCCGATGCTACTTACCCTCCTCTTCCCCCAACACCACCCGAGCCAGAGTCGACCGATAGCAACGGGGAACGCTCCTCCCCTATTGTTTCTCCTACTTCTGACGATTCTTCTTCCAATAGCAAGTCTTCCAAGCCTGATGAGTCAGAGGAAGAGGAGAAAGAGAATTCTGGTGAACCAGATGATGATGTTGTCGGTGATCAGAACAATGATGTTGCAGATGAAGAGATGGCGGCAGCTGATGCTTCTAATAATTCAAGTGATTCTGGTGATGCCGGGGATGATGAGATGGACGAAGCTGGTGATGCTAGTGATGATGTTGATACCGATGATGAGAACCCCACTGTTATCGTCATCGTTATTGTGCTTCCTTAGTCGTTATCTCCCTTCTCTTATTTTGTATGTTTGTATAGGTCGGCTAGTCAAGCCTGGCGTGGGGTTACTTCCCCCTTTTGCTTTTGCTTCCTCCACAGTGTCGTTATCGTACTTGTTATTATAATATGCTATCATGTTTGCTCCTTTATATTTATGTGCTTTGCCTTTCTCCATTATCGTAGATCAAATAACTTCCTTTCCACCTTTGATCTTGCTCAGAGGTTGGCGGGTTGTTGGATGATCATTTAACACATCATAATGCACAAGAAATGAACATACAAAATATGAGTCAATTATGCGGGAAAATAGGCGTCCAATGCGTAGAGCTAACAAAATCTAATAGCTCCTATTTATTTTTGTTATCGTGTAATTATTTGCGCGTTGTCGAGGGAATATCCCTATTTTGTTGGGCCTGGAGAACTTATATGGAGATAACAACTTTAATCAATGATCACACTGTGATTTTCTAGCGACTTGAAAGAAGCAGGGTGGATTCAAGTAATATTATATAATATTATCATCATTAAAATTTAACTTTCCTTTCCCCAAGTTACACTCCAAGATTCTTTGTAACCGTAAAGCGACTATTTCAATTCAACCCAGATTCAAATGCTAATACATTATGGTCTTAACAAGTTCATGACCATTTTAGGAAAAATAAATAACATCACCAGATTTTTTAATAAATAATCACCCGGAATCAAAGGGTCAGCCAACAAGTTTATGGATAATACCGCTTCAAATGATCGATGCTCCAGGCATTTTTTATTTCCTTGCCGTCCTTTTCTTTGAGCTTGTATGTCCCTTCTCGTACTATCTTGTCGACCTGATAGGGACCTTTCCATTTTGGATCCAGCTTTGAATAACCCGGCTTTGGCCCTGTGGCTTCAACGCTTCTAAGAACCCAGTCTCCAACTGACAGTGCCCTCTTATGAACCCTCTTATCATGCTGTGACTTCATTCTTTGCTTGTAGTTGACCATTCTCATCCGTGCTTCAAGTCGCTTTTCTTCGCTCAAGTCCAACTCGTTGCATCTCCTCTGTCCGTTTCTCGCCTCATCATAATAAGTCACCCTAAATGACGGCAAGGCCATTTCTGCCGGAGCCATGGCCTCCGATCCATACGTCAAAGCGAAAGCAGTTTCTCCAGTTGAGCCTTTAATTGTGGTCCTCACGTACCATAAATCCCCTGGCAACTCTTTCATCCATGCTCCTCCTCTATCCATGAGATTTTTAGATAAGACCTCCAGAACCTGCTTATTAGCGGCTTCAACCTGACCATTGCACTGTGGTCTATAAACCGCCGCACTCCAATGTTTTACATTCAGTCTGGCACACTCTTCTGTCAATTTTCTCCCAAATTGAGGTCCATTATCTGAGATTAAGGCTCTTGGCAACCCATATCTACACCATATATTTTCCGTATCGAACCTGATCACATCATCAACTTTTGTCGATGCCAATGCCTTCGCCTCGGTCCACTTTGTAAAATAATCCACGGCCACTATCACCATTTGACATCCTCCTTTTGCCTTTGGAAAGGGGACGATGAGATCAATTACCCACATATCGAATGGCCAAGCTGCTACAATTGGTGTCTGTTCTGTGGCGGGTTGCCGTGGAATATGTGCATGCCGATGACATTGGTCACACCTTTTAACACACTCCTCTGCATCTTTTTTCAAGGTTGGCCAGTAATACCCATGAAAGATGATCTTGTCTGCCAAAGTTCTAGCACCAGGGTGCCCGCCGCACACACCTTCGTGAATCTCAAATAAGACTTGATCTGTCAACCCGGGCTCCACGCATCTTAGAAGCGGTTTAGAAAATGATTTTCTATAAAGTACCCCATCTTGAACAGTGTATCTCGGTGCGGTCCTTTTTACGATTCTCGCCTTGTCTACATCCGCCGGCAATTCCCCCTTTGCCAAGTACATCCTCATTTCACTAACCCAGCTGCCCTCATTGATCTCTACCTCCATCACCGTGGGTTTTGTAATTGTGGGCTCTTCCAAATACTCAATTCCCACTTTCCTTGATAAGCTCTCAATGGCCTCACAAGCCGCCTTACTGAGCATGTCTGCCTTCTCATTTTCCTGCCTACCAATCCTGATTAACTCCCAAAATTCAAAACCGCTCAACAGAGCTCTTGCCATTTCGCAATACTTTATCAATACGGGATGAGCCACCCCGAACTGTCCCTTTACTTGGTTCACTATTAATTGAGAGTCTGAATGAATTGCCACATGTCTTACCCCAATGGACTTGCATAATTCCAGTCCAGCAATCAAAGCTTCATACTCAGCCTGATTATTAGATGCCGCAAATTTGAATCTTATGGCTTTCTCATACTTGCATTCCTCTTGGGGTGATATCAATAGGATTCCCGCTCCTTATTTATCCTTGGCGGATGAGCCGTCAACGAACAATGTCCAACAATTATCCGGTCTCTCTACCGGTTCAGAACTTGAGAGATCTTGACATGTCGCCTTTCTTTTCCTGGACCCCACTACCACCTCCTCTTCTGACCTTTCAAAGGATGCCTCCACAATAAACTCTTCTAATGCCTGGGATTTGATGGCTTTGCGGCTTTCGAAGACTATATCAAAATCAGTCAATTCTATGGACCACTTTAGTAACCTTCCCGCAGAATCAGGTTGCTGCAAAATTTTCCTCAACGGTGCATTTGTAAACACAGTAATAGGATGCGAAAGGAAATAAACCCGGAGCTTCCTAGCCGCTATCACAAGGGCGAATGCCAGCTTCTCGGCATTAAAGTATCTCGTCTCAACGTCACTTAGTGCCTTAGAAGCGTAGTAGACTGGCTTCTGCACCCCTCCCTCTTCCCTTATCAACACTGCAGCTACCGCTAGATCACTGGCCGCCAGATAGACATACAATCTCTCTCCTTCGACAGGACTGGAAAGAACAGGCGGCTTCCCTAAGTAATCTTTTATGTCATGAAAATCCTTGTTGCATTGCTCATCCCATGAAAACTTTTGAGCCCCTTTTAGCGTTTTGAAGAAAGGAAGACATTTCTGGGCGGAGCGGGAAATGAACCTTCCCAGCGCTATGATTCTCCCGTTTAGTCTCTGAACTTCTTGAATTGTTTTGGGAGGCGACATCTTCATCAAAGCCTCAATTTTTTCTGGGTTTGCCTCAATGCCCCTTCTGTTTACCAAGAATCCCAGAAACTTCCCAGCTGTGACCCCGAACGTACATTTCCCCGGATTCAGCTTCATTGAATTTGCCCTCAGATTGGCAAAAGTTTCCGCCAGGTCAATCAAGTGATCTCCATCCTTGGTTTTGATAACCATATCGTCTATATACGCTTCAACATTCCTCCCGATTTGGGATTTGAAGACCAAGTTGACCATGCGCTGGAAAGTAGCACCAGCGTTCTTCAGTCCAAACGGCATCATAATGTAGCAAAAGTTGCCTATGGGGGTGCGGAAAGTGGTCTTGGCTCTATCTTCTTTAGCCATTTTAATCTGATGATACCCAGAATATGCATCAATGAAGCTCAAAAGTTTATGACCAGCAATAGAATCAATTAATCTGTCAATTCTGGGTAGTGGATAACAATCTTTGGGACATGCCGTGTTCAAGTCCGTAAAATCTATACACATTTTCCACTTTCCGTTTGCCTTTTTAACCATGACCGGGCATGCCAACCAAATAGGGTAGGCTATCTCCTCAATTATCCCAGCTTTTAACAATTTCCCTACCTCTTCTACTACGGCTTTCTCTTTTTCCGATGATAAGTATCTTACCCTTTGTTTGAACGGCTCAACATTGGGATCAGCGTTGAGGCAATGCATTGCCACATTCTCATCTACCCAGCTCATATCTTCCGGCTTCCATGCAAAGATGTCAAGGTTTTCTCGTAAAAAACTTATCAAGCTTTCTCGCTCAGCAGGGTTTAGCTGTCCCCCAATTTTTACTTTCTGTTCAGGGAAGGCATCATTAATCACTACCTCTTCTAATTCTTCTGAGGCCTGGATATCAGGCTCATCTCGCACCTGCAGCGTATCCACCACTATTTCTCGCCTCTTAATCCTTTTCCGTGACCCAGACGTTTTTTCTCTGTCATCAGTCCTGTCGAGCGGCATTCCATCTGGTGTCTCCATCTCTATTTCTTCACATTCTTCTTCTGACATAACTTCATATATCGTGGGATCCTCTACTTGAACAAATTGCACTGCCCTGGACCAATCTATTTCGGCCTGAACTAGAATCAAACCCATCTGATTTTTTCCCGATAAAACTACCCCCTCATATATGGGCCCTTCCTCATCGTCCGCTTCTTCCACTGTATACGTAATCTCCAATCTTGCCGCAGAACAATCAGTGCTTTTGTGTAAGGGAATTATTGCCGTTCCTTCCCGCATACTAGGCGTATCCTCCCAATCCATGCTTTCCTCTACATCAGCTATCACATTGACCCCCGTATCCTTAATAACCAAAGCATTGGTTAAGGAATTTGTGCTTTCCATATTTCCTTTCTGTATCTCCAACCGCTTTTTCATGACTTCCATGACGTTACTAGTTATGCACCCAATTCCCTTTGGGGTTGGAAATTTAACCCTCTGATGCGGGATGGATACCACCATTTCAAAGGTTTGCATAAATGGAATGCCAATGATTGCATTATAGGGAGACACCAAATCTATCACCATAAACTCCACGGTTCTCGTCCTAGTCAGTTCTCCTTCGCCAATTTCCACTGCCAAGGCTATAGTACCCTTCACTTTGACTGTGTGATTGGTAAACCCTTCTAGGAACCCTTTGTAAGGAACTAGATTCGCCTCCGTGTAGTTCATCTTTTTAAAAGCGTCGTAATACAGAATGTTGCGGCTTGCTCCTGAATCCACTAGCACTCTATGCAAGATATTGTTACCCGGGTAAATCGTTATCACCAAAGGTTGGCTTGCATGAGTTACTATCACAGCCAGCTCTTTCCTGGTAAAACTAATGACTCTTTCTTCTTGTGGAGGGTAGGCGGGAATGTTAAAAGTATGTGAAAGTGTCATAATTTGCTGGTTTAATTGGCCTATACTTACAGGCTGATGAATGACAGGTATCACATTCCTCCCGTCTTGTCGGACCTCTTGGTTTGCTGGCAATACATATTCCCGCAACTCCCCATGATCAATCCGCATTTGAATGACCCTCTTCAAATTATAGCAATCGTCCGTCATGTGCCCCCTATCCTGATGGTACTCACAAAAGCTATTGTGATCTTGCTTGGCTCTCTCCGGCATTGGGAAAGCCGGAGGGAGTTGCACAGCACGCAGGATCTCACTCGGTCTAGCATTCAACTTATCAAACCTGATTATTTTCCTGGGCCCCCTTCCACCATTTCGTCCTCCGCCTCGTCCCGCTTGGTTTCCTTCTCTTCCCGCCGGTTCACCCCTTTCCAGCTTGACATACTCAATCCTATCTTTCATGCTCTTCTTTGGAGCAGCCAACGGAGCTGCAGGAATTTCTTCAACATCGTCACCCCCGCAATAACCTCTGACTCGCTCATAGAGCTCTTTTAAGGTTTGCGGCAACCTCATTCCCAATTCCCTTTTGAAGTGTCCTGACGCTACTCCTGCCATGTATAGCATTATGATATTGCTGTCATCTATATCAGAAATGCGGTTGGCAATTTTCATGAATCTGTCTGTGTAACCCGCAATCCCTTCTCCGGCTTTCTGCCTTATTCCGCACAATTCCTGCTTAACAGCGGTTTGAGCTCCCGTGGCCCCAAATTTGTTGATAAACTTTCGCTTGAAATCTTGATAGCCCAAGATCGATCCCGCGGGCTGTAGCAAAAACCAATCTAAGGCGTGCTCTGTTAACGTGCTTGCAAAGGTTCTGCAGAGTATGGCTTCATCTCTTATCAAAATGGTCATAGTGACCTCAAAACCCCCCAATATGTGTCCTAGCTGCGGTATGACCGTTATATTTTTCCAGATTTGGCAACCTGAAATCAGGATCAGGGTGAGCCTCCTGAATATACCTTGCAAAAGGAGCAAAAAACGAATCCCTGTCGTCCTCGCGCTGTCCCTTCTCTAGTCTGCCTAATCTCCTTGCAAACTCTTGCAACCATCCCGCTTCTTCGGTTGTCCTTGAATCCTACCTCCTAATCGACTTCCTTCGAAGTGATTTCCGCCTTCCTGATTTGAGGCGGTATCCTCCTCCCCTTCACATTCATAATAGAACGACTCTCCAGCGACGGTACCTGGCTGGTAATAAATTCTTTTCTTAATTCCATTTTCCATAACAACCTGAGGTTTCCGCTTGGAGATCACTCCAGATTTCCCTCTCCAATCCGCCTGATCTAGGATCCCGTCTTGCTCCTTATCCTTTCCTTTGTTTTTGTGCCCCTCAATAACGGCTTCAACGCGTCCTCCCTTATGAACATTCTCCGTTATTCGCCCTAGTCGCTGCGGGACTGGAGTTGGAACATTACCAAGCTCCTTCAACCGATCATTGTTTGCAATTAACTGCAACAACCACTTGTTTTGATTTTGCAACCGCTCAATTTCTGCAGCCGCCGCGTCATCCACTATCAATGGGTTGCCTCGGTCGCCCTCATTTCCAGCTTCTTCCAGCAATTCCACCCTTTCTCTGACCTCCCGTTCAACCCTTGCTCGGCTCATATCTCCTGCCACGGCTTCTGTTGGCTGTTCTGCCAAAACTCCAGCTGGGGCTGAGCCACCGACACCCGCCGCCTGGCCTGATAAAAACCCAGCAATCATATTCTTCACTGGAGTGTTTTGAACCATATTGCACTTATAATTCTTCTAAAACGAAGAAATTAATTGATATTGACAAACACTGTTGTCCTAAAACACAAAATCCAGAACAACAGACTGGAATTTAAAGAAACAGCAAATAACAAAATCAACAAAAATAACAATCCAAACAAGGTCAATCAAAGAAAGAAAAGGGTCCCAGCAACGGAACCAACTGATGCTACCGGAAAAAATGGAGAAGTCCGAATAGCAACGGGATTTGAGTCTAGCTGGAGGAAATCGGCCTTTTCTTTGATTAAGACCTGCACACATGAGACAAACGTAAACTGCGCCGGGGGCTCTCCGGCAGAAGCCCCTCCGGCGTGAGAATCAGTTCACGAAATAATCTCAAAGTACCAAACGGAAAGGTTTACTGTGTGTGCGTACTTGAACATACCTGTCAAAATGAACTATGGCTTCCTTATATGCATTGACGTCAGGTGCACCACACGTGCTTTCCCATCATGTGCCTTGCGCATGATCTTTCCATGTGACGCTCGTGAATATTTCCAGCTGTCTTTCTCTAATTGGTTCTCACGCTTTTCTATGCAGGGACGTTAACTCCTGACACATTCTGTTATAATTCAAACAGATTTGGAGGGGACCACATTCATATAAATTGGTTACGCAAGTAAATCTGAACTTCCCGCCTTATGCGGCATGCAAGCCGCCTCCTGTATATCACCGTTCTTGAAATCTTATTTCCTTGGATCAAATCATTTCATGGCCCATGGGCTCCATTCTTTTCGTTGCTGCTTTCTCACTTATGAGTTTGGCCCATTAAATATCAACAAGGAACATTTTGGTTGGGCCCAATAAAGCTGAATCCCCGATTACAAATGATTCTTAAATTTGGCGACATCAACTCCTTCTGTCTCAGAGTATATGTCTACCTTTCATTTTTAATCGGTCTCAGAGTAGATATCTACTTTCTAAAATGGCAAAGAATTTTTACTATTCCTCCCGCTCATTCTCTCTTCTACTTACTTTTATACTCACAACACCAATCAAATTACTATTCTCTCCCTCTCATTTCTCTCCTACTTTACTTTTATACTCACAACACTTGCATCACTTCTACCCATGGACGTAGCCAGAATTTTAAATCAGGGGGGGTCAAATGTAAATGTAATCGTTCTTTACTTTTAAAGAACGACATGTTATAAAATTACTAATCGCTTTTTTTTAAAGGATAATGATATGTATAGTGAAAACACAAAGGGAAAACTCATAGCGAAACTCTGTAATCAGTTGGATTGTAATAAATCCGTGTGGACCCCACTGCTAAAAACTCATCCAACGGATTAGAGTGTTTCACTATAAGTTTTCCCTTTGAGTTTTCACTATGTGTATCATTGTTCTTTTTGAAAATCAATCAGAAACGAAGGTATTTAGAATGGTAAATTAAAGACACTTTAATGATCTTAATGAAAATTTAAAACTTGTTATTTATACATCATTATAAATACTACTCCCTCCATCCCAGAAAGATAGTCCACCTTTTTTCGTTGTTACTACGAGGGAACTTTGAGCATTTATAAATGTTACTTATAATTATGTTAATGTGAATCAAAAAAATGATATTAATAGTATTTATAATGGTGTATCAACAACAATTTCAAAAATTTCATTAGAATAATTAAAAGTAACCTTAATTATTACTCAAAGTTCTTTCGTAAAACCCATAAAAATAGGGGGACTATCATTCTGGGACAGAGGGAGTATCACTTAAATTTTTTAGATATTCATTAAGATAATTAAATTATTTAAAATTATTGCTCAAAGTGTCTTAGTATCAACAATAAAAAAATAAAAAGATTATTATGGGACAGAAAAGTACATGGCAAAGAAACATTTAAGAAATTTGTATTTTTTTTATAGTTCACACCTTGATAGTTTTACCTAAAAACTTTAACCCTTCTCCTTTGTTGTTTGGATTGTACATTGTATTTTTCTCTAATAATCTAACAATGATGATAATAATTTGAAGATTCTCCAATAAGTTATATCCGATAGAATGCCTTTAATTGAGACATCTCTGCAGGTGGGGTTTTTTTATGAAGTCTTGTGCTAGGGATGAGTCAGTCAGGATAATGATGTCATTGTGATTGTTGTGGATTGACCATTCTAAGCCTTTACAGATAGCTAAACATTCAGCTTGTAAAGTTGATGTTGCTCGGCACGATGCTCTTCCCATAGCTATATGCCCTGCTTCTGGGTCCCAGAGTACCCATCCAAGGTCAGCCCATCGATCATCTTTTTTCCAAGATCCATCATTGATTAAGATTTTAGAGGTTCCAGTGAACGAGTTTTCGAGATATTCCTCAAAAGTCTTTCCATTCAGAGAATCAAGACTCGAAATCACATTTGAGTTGTGATTTGATGTTCTACTTTTCGGCAATTCTGATATAGGGATAGGTTTTGTGGTTTTGGCTTTGATAAAACTTTGGGTAACTAAGCTAAGAGTATTATTGATGAGTGATTTTTTACTCACTTTATTAGATACTTTTAAGCTTAATTATTGCTTTGTTCTCAAGCTTTTGTTATTTGATTTGTGTATTTTTGTGTTTTTATTATCTAGGGTGATTATGTGCTCAATCTACAAGAAAGAGGGAGAAAAAAAATGCTTAATTGAGTAATGATGCAAAGGCCAGGGACTGCTGTGCAAAATCTGCTGAAATCCAAGGATCAAACTGCAATTTCTGATTCAAAGGGACTGTTCTGGAATTTCTGAAAAGATGAAGGATTAAACTGGAAATTATCAAATTATGAGGGACCTTTGAGGAATTTCGGAATTCAGCCCAAAATTACCCAAGTTGGAGAAGGAATTTAGTTTCCTAATCCTTTATGATATCGTTTGATTAGTTTATTTAGTTTAGGATTTCTTTCTTAGTTTCCTTTTCCTTTTAGAATTCTTTTTCCTTTTTAGTTTAGGTTTTAGATTTAGTTCTCTTCTATAAATACTAGATTGGTTTTCTTGTATTTTTCATCAAACAATGTAGCTCGTAAATATTTGTAAGGATTTGGAAGGTTGGCGGTAACTTTTATCTTTTTATTTAATTGAGGTATTTTTCTTTTCAATCTTTATCTCTAGTCATAATTTTACTTGAGTTTATTCTAAATTGATTGCTAGGGTTTGTAGATTTGATCACCCTATTTATCCTTGTGATTGATTTTTGCTAGAATTTTCTATTTACTGTGCCAGTGTAGAAATTCACAAGTAGCATCTTCATAGTTTATGCATGTGCCATGGTAAATTGTGAAGTGGGTAAAATTAGACGATTATCTATATGAAATAATTGTAGAAAGCGTTTTTGATCTTAGTTTCTTAAATAACTAAAGCAATTAATTTTTGGATCTAGACTGTGCCAGTTAGATTTAATCATTAAAGTGTCTTTAATTTACCATTCTAAATACCTTTTTGACCAAAACTGGTCAACTTAAGGTCGGTTTGACCAACACTTTATAGAAATATTTATGATCCGAACAAAAATTTTAAAAAAATGTAAAATGACCACCATTAAAAATCCTCTAAATAACAATTTTTAAAAAGTTTTTTGGAACATAAATATTTTTATAAAGTGATGGTCAAACCAACCTTAAGTTGACCAGTTTTGGTCAAAAAGTCTCAAGTGAGCTGGGACGGAGGGAGTACATGGCAAAGAAACATTTAAGAAATTTGTATTTTTTTTTACAGTTCACACCCTGATAGTTTTACCTAAAAACTTTAACCCTTCTCCTTTGTTGTTTGGATTGTACATTGTATTTTTCTCTAATAATCTAACAATGATGATAATAATTTGAAGATTCTCCAATAAATGTATAAAGGAATAGTAGAGTTTTTTTTTCTTCTTTATTTTCAGAAACAGGGGGGGGGGGGTCAAAGTTACTACCAATATTTTTCATTTTACAACTATAGGGGCTAGAATGCTCTTCTTAGAAACTCAGGAGGGTCAATTGACCCCCTTGCCCTATACTGGCTCCATCTCTGCTTCTACCATTTCTTAATGTCCGTGCAAATGAGAAGGTGGACATATATTCTGGGACGGAGGGAGTAACTTAGTTGTGTGACATTCATTTTGTTCTTCTAATTCCAATTACAATACTTAAAATTGAGTTTCCAAACAAGCATTTATTCATCCAAAAAGGGTAAGAACATTCTTAGATTTCACCTTGACAAAGTGAATACAAACCCTACTCTTTATCCTGCAAATGTAATTAAGGGTATCAATTAAAACTTAACCAAAAAGGGAGAAAATTAGTAAAGAAGGGACCTGATATTGAGGTTGATTCCTTGAGATGACAACTGAACTTCATTGACAGCCATGGAAATGGAATAAACATAACTGAAAAAGTTGAAAATGGATAAACATGGAGGAGTAGGTGTAAGAACATGGCTTGCAACACAAATTATTTAGTAATTCCATACATGAAATCATACCTATAATGTTAATATAAAGTGTAGTGAATTAAAATAATGTGTAGAATTCTTGGATGTAGTATTACCTATTTTTGATGGGCAAAGTGGTAATTTAACATCACTAAAGATTGAAAGGGTGTAGTCCCTAAATGAGGTGCCTTTTGGTTTCATATATAAAGGGTTCTCCATCAACCCTAGAAATCACTCCATTCATTTATTTTCTCTCCTAAATAATCTTCATATTGCTAGAGACATTAGAGAGAAAAGGCACAATCATTTAGAAGAACTCCGTCCCCTTAATTCTTCTTCTTCTTTTTATTCTCCCTACAACATTCATATGGATTCAACAGATAATTGTTCTTAATCGCTTCCGCTTCATCTTTTTCCTCAATCTTATTCTGAAAATGAGCGTGGCATTCAGGGGTTATGAAAATTGTTCCAACAATTGGTATCAGAGCCCGCTCATATTTTGGTTTAAGTTTGAGTTCTTTTCGGGAAAGCTTTTATGCTTTATTCGATTCATTTTTCCTGTTGAATCATCAAGTTTTGATGTTGATTAGGGACTCTAATTCATTCATAGAGTACTGATAATAATCATCTGAATTTAAGAAAATGGTTTGAAAAGTTTTGTTGAATGAACACAATGGTTCAAGTGTGACTATCCCTTCATAACATGGTTTTATGTCTAGTGCATACCATGTGGATCTACATACTTGATTCCATTGTTTTAAAGCAAGATTATCCCTAAATAACATGGTTTTATGTTGTAACGAACATACCATGTGGATCTACTTGTTGTTCATCATTTTTTGGGATAAAATTTGGAAAAGTGCAGCAAAGCATGCATGAAACGGTGGCTTTAGCCCGGTCGGGTCTTATGTTCTGCCCGGTCGGGTCTTATGTTCTGCCCGATCGGGTATTATAAGTTGCCCGATCGCGCATGTACACTATTCACAGGTTTTTGCTTTTTCAAAGATGTTGCACAATTTTGTTCCTCTTTTGAACAAAAAATACATTTTTTCAAACCCTAAGGCCTTGATTAATTATATGCTTTGACAATTTTATTCATTGTTTAAATAATATTGTCGCCTAAGTGATTTACGTTATTTAAACCCTAAAATTGTAAAGTGTTGGATGTTTAAGTTGATATGTGAATGACTTGAATTTTCCAAAGAAGATCTTGACATTTGACTAAACTTGGGCATTCATGTGGTAACAAGTAAAATAAACATTATGTTATTTTCTTAGGTACTTATGTCGGCTCAAAGGAAGATTAAGTATTTATTAAAATATAAGTTCAAATTACTTGTTGCCTAAGGCAATCATTTATGAGTCAACTCGCTATCCAAAGATTAGTTTTGATGTCATATTGATTGTCTTGTTGATGGATTTCATTGATATAATTAATCATTATTTATTGTGTAGTTTCTTATTTATGTTTTGTATTCATTCTTGTTCTCAAAATTCCAATAAATTTGTTTATTGATTCATCTGTAATTACTGCTATGAGTACCGTTGCAATGTGGGACTAATTATAAAAATTGGAAAACAAATAATTATAATCTTGGGCTATATAGAACTTGCATTAAGGGATCCGTTTCTCTTCTTATTGCTTGAGTGCTGAGAAGTGACACGCTCTAACCACGTAAGCCTAATGATCATAAAGAATATTGTCCCGGAGACCTTTTGGACGGTGTTTCCAAGGATATTGATGCTACAAACATTCCTTGATACCCCTGAGGAAACTTGTTTCCATAAGGTATAAAGGGTACCGGGAATTTAAGGGAGTACATTTTAGAAATAGTTCATCTATTGACGAAACGAAAAGGCACTTAAGTTAAGGATATCGGATGATATTCTTGTGCATTTAGCTTTAATCTTTCTTCCTTGGTTTGGTTGCTTTGAAGTGACCTATCAATGTCAAAAGGACAAGTGAAATATTAATAAATTACTTTCACTTATGACACAAGAAGAAGATAAGTTAAGAATAATTTAGAACTAAAGGTACTCATTTAGCATCTACCTTTTCTCATGGGACAAGAGAAGAGGGAAAGAAACTGTGGTTGCAAGTAAAAAGAAGCTTAAGGGAGCATCTCATGATCATAAAGAAAAGAAATGTTTCTTTTGCAAGAACCTTACTAACATGAAGTTCGATTATCCTAAGTCTCACGCTTGGCGTGAGAGGTATATCATTTGGTCTTGTTTGTATTGTATTAAGGCTAACTTGGTTTCAGTTCCTACATTTACATGGTGATTGGATTTTGGTGCAACCAATCACATAAGGATGTTCAAGTAGGATTGCCTAAATTACTGAAGACCTAGTAAAGATGAAGAAATTCATCTATATGAAAACTAGAAATCCGGTTAGAGTTATAGGCATAAGGATCATTTAAATTATTGTTAAGTACTAAGTATTATTTTGTATTAAATAATATATTTATTGTACCATCATTTAAATGGAATTATAATATTTATCACAATATTGGACAAGGAAGGTCACTCTTGTTCATTAATAATAAGTGTGATCTCTATTTTAATTTCAAAGGTTGTTGGCACTAGTACTTTGTCAAGTATTCTTTCTTCACTTGATATTATTCAAACAATAAATGTGTCCCTTAATAATGAAACCAAAACTAGAAAGCAAAAGTTATCAAGTAAATTTTATTTTATTTTTCATTAAGGCATAGGCATTTGGGTCATATTTCTAAGAGGAAAATTGATAAGCTTATGTTAAAGAAAATCTTAAACAAACTTGATATTTTGGAAAATACTTTTGCATTAAATGCCTTAAAGGAAATTTACAAACATTAAAAGAATAGTATTCTCGAGAGTATCAAGTGTCTTTAAAACTAATGCATATGAACATTGTGGGCCATTCATTATTCCTTCGTGGAAAGGTCAACAATAGTTATTACGTTTATAAATTACTACTCTCAATATGGATGCATTTATTACTTCATGCAAAGACTCAAGTTATGGATGTTTTCAAGTCTTCTGAGGTCAAAGTTGGAAATCAACTTTGAAAGACTATTAAGAACATTAGGTCCAATCATGATAGAGTATATCATGGTTGGAATGATTGTTAAAGGGAACGTCTATGTCCTTTTTACTCGCTATTTTGAAGAGTATGGGATTGTCTCCATCTACATTAAGCCGGGTACGCCTAGCATGAACGATGTACACAAGATACATGATAAAATCCTTAAGGAAATGGTAATAAGCATGTTTTGTGCTTCTTTTACCTCACTCATTATGGGAGATACATTAAAACCGCAGCCCTTATTCTCATTAAAGCTCCCTCTAAGCTACTAATAAAAATCCTTTATGATTTTGGGACGAATAAGGAACAGGTCCTTAAATCATCTTCATTTATGGGGTTGTCTAACATAAGGGTAGACCTTATAAGTCTACTAAGGGCAAGTTAGACATAAGATTGTTAGTAGTTATTCATGAGGTAAGCCGAGAGATCTAGGGGATATATAAATTTTACAACCCGAAAATTTGAACATTTTGAAACGAGAAAAGCTAGGTTCTTTGATGATGTTGAATTTAGTGGGAGATTAGGTGTAATATTTTGAATTTGGAAAAGAAGAGGCATCCATTTCTTCACCTCTTCCATAAGTTTCAATTGGATTTCAAATTTTGTACTTGATATTCAAGAAGAACATACAATTCAAAATAAATATGGTTTCCCTATAAATATTGAACAACATGAAAATGTTGATCATAAGAAGGAAATTCAACAACCTCAGAATTAGTAAGAGCCGGTGCCCTTAAAGAGATACACTAGAGTAAGAAGGATTGCAATACCGGATAATTATGAGATGTATCTTACCGAGAAATTAAGGACACATATGTTTAGTGGGAGATGAGTCATTCATCTACCATAAAGTCATTAATAGTCCTAATTCTCATAAGTAGATTAATACCATATATAAAGAGTTGAAATCTTTGAAAGATAACAACTTTTGGGATCTTTTACATTACCTAAAGATGTGAAACCTATAAATGGGTCTCTAAGACCTAAAAGGATTCACAAAAGTAATGTTGAAAGATATAAAGACCCATCTAGTTGCTAAAAAAATTTCAACTCATAAGAAAGGCATTAATTATCAAGAAAGAAACATTTCCCGGTATCTTCTAAAAACTCTTTTAAAATCATTAGGGCACTAGTAGCAATTTGTGTCTTAAGCTTCATCAAATGGATATTAAGAGAACTTTTCTTAATGGAGACATTGAGGAAACTATCTTTATGGAGAAATTCATTTATGACTTAAGCAAACTTCTCATTAATGGTATTTAAAGATTAATCAAGTTATTCTTTCATTTGGTTTTGAAATGAATCTTGATAAATATTGTGTATACCATAAGTTCAGTGGGAGTAAAAATTATAATTTTGGTCTTATATGTGGGTAATATTTGCTTGTTAGTAATGTTTTAAACCTTAATAAGGAAACTAAGAAATTTCTTTGGAATGAAAATTCTTGGTGAGGCATCCTTTTGTATTAGGAATCCAAGTTCACTGTGAGTTTTCACGGAGTATTTTGGGATTATCACAAAAGGCCTATATAGAAAAGGTATTACAAAAGGTATATAGCATGCAAAACTATAAACCACTTGACACCCCTAATTTTAAAAGAGACATGCTTAGTCTCAAACAGTGTCCTAAAGTTAATTATGAATCCAAGTATATAGAAAATATCCCTCTTTGCATCAGCAGTAAGAAAGCTTAATAAATGCGTAAGTCTTGCATTCAATGTTGGGATGCTTGGTCAATACCAAAGCAATCCAGAAAGAACATTAAGTAGTAGCCAAAAGAATGATATAGTATTTACAAAACACAAAGATCTACATGCCTATTTTTAATCGGATAATCTTGAGATCATTTGGTATTCCGATATTTGTTAAAATTACATGGCTACATAAGTTTTAATGGACTGTGACTTGTCAAAACAAGTGTCGAAAGACCAATTAAGATATGACTATCAGGTAGCAATTCCGTACTCTAACAAAAGGTTTATGGATTTAGACATTAAGTATCTTGTTATAAAAAAAAGAGTACAAAATGAACAGATAAATACAACTTATTAGAACAAACTCCATAATTTAACGGATCCATTTATGAAACGTTATCATCTCTAGTGTTTCACGAGCATGTTGCTCATATGGGTGTAACAATTTGATAACATTTAATTTAGTGGGAGTTTTGTGTTGTACTTCATTAATTGTTCTATTAGTTTTGATCTCATTTGGTTAAGTTGGACTAGTTGGAAGAATATGTATATATTCATTATTCCATGCTACACATCTACACTTTTGATCTATGTCATTTAGTTGGATTTGTATACGTGATTACTGTGGGTTTAGTTGCGAATCAATTACAACGACTGCCCCTTTAGTCCTTATACTTGGATGACTAATGGACGAGATTGTTATAGATGACAATAAAGTGCGCACATAAGGGTTGTCATTTGTGTTATATTTATGGTTTTAATAGAAAGACTTTGTTTTGCAACCCAAGTGGGAGATTGTAAGAACATGGCTTGCAACACAAATCATTTAGTAATTCCATACATGAAATCATACCTATAATGTTAATATAAAGTGTAGTGAATTAAAATAATGTGTAGAATTCCTGGATGTAATATTACCTATTTTTAATGGGCAAAGTGGTAATTTAACATCACTAAAGATTGAAAGGGTGTAGTCCCTAAATGAGGTGCCTTTTGGTTTCATATATAAAGGGTTCTCCATCAACCCTAGAAATCACTCCATTCATTTATTTTATCTCCTAAATAATCTTCATATTGCTAGAGACATTAGAGAGAAAAGGCACAATCATTTAGAAGAACTCCGTCCCCTTAATTCTTCTTCTTCTTTTTATTCTCCCTACAACATTCATATGTATTCAACATGTAATTGTTCTTAATCGCTTCCGCTTCATCTTTTTTCTCAATCTTATTCTGAAAATGAGCGTGACATTCAGGGGTTATGAAAATTGTTCCAACAGTAGGGTATTGGCTAAGTTCCATTTCTGACATAAGAGTGTTTTTGAAAAAGATGGATTATGTACAAGATGGATTATGTACAGTAGTTTGTACGATTAAGTGCAAGTCAAAAACATGTGTTAGGAAGGAAAATTATGAGATTTTGATTGGAACCCATTTCAACTTGCGCGTATTTTTGAAATCATAATTACATACAATGAATCCATAAAAATGTGTTTTGGGTTTAATTTGTAGATGCCAAACAGAGGACAAGTGGGTTCACTAAGGTAAGGTAGCGATTGGTGTATCAATCACTTTAGGCTAGATACTTAATACTCCCTCCGTCCCATCTCACTTGAGACCTTAGAGGTGGGCACAATAACTAAAGAAAATGAATAAAATAAGGAAAATGTGTGGTAGAAAATGAAGAGAGAGAATGAATGGGGTTAATAGTAGGTTGGTTGAATGAATTGTGTGGTGAAAAATAAAGATAGAATATGAGTGGGAGAGGTAGTTTAAATATAAAATTATAAAAATATTACCATTTTGGGGAGTCTCAAGTAAAGTGGAACGGACCAAAATGGAAATAAGTCTCAAGTGAGGTGGGACGGAGGGAGTATAATGTATGGTAAATCTGGAGACATGCATTTGATCGCACTAAGCCCTAGATGTCGACTGTTGAGCGAGACTCTTATTCATTAAGCAAGATTTTGATTCTCAAATCATTAAGAGGATATTGGACATATTCATGTTGAATGAAAGGATTAAATCATTCACCTTACCTCCAAATTAGCTTATATTTTATTAAGCTCCAAGCATCAAGTGCTTGATGTTATCAAACGCAACCTAAGTTTGTTTGCTTTGGAATTGAAATTTGGATTTGCTTTTGCGATTCTTTTGCATTCTGTGAAACTCAGACAAAAAATGTAAGAAAATTTTTCAAAATGTAAATTAAAACCTACATAAATTAACTTATGAAAGATGAAATTTAGTTTTTGGTTTTATAGGTATGGATGTAGTTGTTGTGTTATAATGATGTAGGAGGAGATCGAGGTCTGAAGTGCAGCGACGCAGACCAAAAGCCAGACCAAGCGCCCGCCCGCTACCTTGTCCAAAAAGGGCTGATGCTTCTGTTTTCATTCGAGCGCCCGCGTGGTCCAAGCCGAGCGCCCGCCCGGTGCCGCCGAGTGGATTAGGGTTGCCGAGTTATTTTAAGTTTTTTGTTAAAACAATTCATTATCACTTTTTGTTTGTTTCCTTTTTAAATTAAGACTTTCTTTATTATTTGCTAGAGTTTAGTTAGAAGTATAAATACTTTAGTTTCATTATTCTAGGGTTATACATTATTATTCTTATCAATTGAACTTTGTTCTTGGAGATTTATCTCTATTTCTTGGTGGATTCCAAGGTTTATGCGTTTGAGGTTTCATCGCTTGTGAAATCTTGTGTGTAGTGCGCTACTCACGAAATTTATCGCTTCCGTGCTGCGTCATTCTAGCCTGCACATTAAACGAGAAAATATTGTCTCGAGTCACCAAGAAACAGTCTGAATCTGTATCTGAAGACCCGGAATCCCAGAACCCGAAATCCATAGCTGTTCTGGTTTCATCATCTTCAAATTCTGGGTTTTATGAGAATCTGAAATCCATGTATGAAGAACATCCCACCATTAATGGAGAAACTGTATCTATTCATCAAGTAAAAGACAACAACTTTGAAGAAGATGAAGAGATGATGATTACATAAAACATGAAGCTTTGGGCTGAGATGTTTCTTCTTAGTTTGACTGATGTACTGATTACTAGTTCAGGGTCAACATTTGGGTATGTAGCTTTGGGGAGATATGAGATTGAGTGAAGAGAAATTGAGTTTTTTGCAAAGAGAAATATTAGTGTGTGTATGTGTGTGAGAGAAAATGAGTGTGTGTGAGATTGCCGGAAAAAATGGAGGTGGCCGGAATTTATGGAAATTGCCGGAAGTTATGGAAGTGGCCGGAAGTTATGGAAGCCCCGTTATGTTTTTAACGGGTGTTAAAAAAGTAGTATCAAAATTTTAAAAACATTAAGTACGCAACCCACATATGATGTTTTCAAAGTATGTGAGTCAAATTAATATATTCGACAAAGTACCCATGCCACTTTTGCAAAAAAAAACTCGTTTTCCCTATGAGACATAGTTTAGAAAGTTAGCATAGGCAAGATTGGAAGGTAAAAAGCTACTTTCATTGAGTGTTCAAACAACTCTTACCAAGAAAGGCCTAAAAAGTGAGGATTCTTTTAGTTTTTAAAGAAAAAAAGTAAGAGTTTTAAAATATTTTCTTCGTCCCAGTGAGATCAATATGGAATACAAGGGAATTAAAAAATAGTACTCTATAGTATGTCTCAAAATAATATTTTTTTTTCATTTGACTATTTAATTTTTTTTAAGAATATAAATACCTTTTTAACTAGTCATGTTTTGTATGTCTAATTAATGCAATTTTAAACTTAAATTATAGATTTGGAAAAACTTTTTAGAACAATGAGAAATAGCAAATGAAAAAATCATTTTGGAACGTGCGGAGTATAATATTGATAGTGGAGGAAGTGTTTTGCGTATGAAAAATAAAGTATGAAAAAAAAAATGAGGTAGAAAATAAATAGGGGATCATTGCTGAAAATAAGACAAATGAGTCTCATTAAATAAAAAATTAATAAAAGAGACTATGTTACATAATCTCACTTATTATGAGATGGAAAAAGAAATACTCTCTCCGTCCCAACACAAGTAGGACTAGAGGAGTGAGTACAATAATTAAGAGAAAGTAGTGAATGTGTGGTAGAAAATGAAGAGAGAGAATAAGCAGGATAAATAGTAGTGTTGGTTGGATAAAATGAGTGGTGGAAAATGAAGAGAGAGAATGAGTAGGGTTAAATGGTGGGGTTGGTTGAATATAAATATATTAAAACATTTTCATTTTGGGCAGCCTCAATTATTCTGGGACGGCCTAAAAGGGAAAGAAGTCTCACTTGTGCTGGGACGGAAATCACACTTGATATGGGGCAGAGTTAGTTCACTCCAATTGCCACAAATCAATCAATATCCTTGCCAAACAAAATTTTCATTTACAAGTTGCTGAATGGCCGAAAACAATATCCTTTGGGGACTAACCATTGTTTTTTTCGTAATTTGGGAATAAGTCACATCATCTTGATGAGAAATCTATATATATATATATTATAGTTGGTGAGGAGTGTTGTGGATTTGACATGTGGACATATTTTAGTAAAAACTTGATTTTAGAGAAGCCACATCAACATCATCTTAAAATCTAAATGACCTTTGATATTCTCATTCTTAGCTAATACTATTAGTTAATCATATTAGTAATTATATGAGTTAACTATTACTATTAATAGTATAAGTTAACTATTACTATTAATAGTATAAGTTAACCATTACTATTAATAGTATTAGTTAACAATATTAGTTACAATACAAGTTAACTATTACTATTAATAGTATTAGTTAACTATAATAGTTACTTTATAAGTTATTTTTTACTATTAATAGTATTGATTAACTATAATAGGCCATATACATTAACTATTACTATTATTAGTATTAGTTAATTATAATAGTTATTATATAAGTTAGATTATTAATTTTTATTATTAATTAATCATAATAGTTACTATATCAGTTAACTATTACTATTAATAATATTATTTTATTATAATAATTATATTAATTATTATTATTATTATTATTATTATTATTATTATATATTAATCATTGCTATTGATATATACTTATTAACTATTACTATCAATAGTATTAATTAATTATAATAATTATTATAATAATAGTAATCATATAGATTCATTTTAATATTAATAGTATTAGTTAAAATGATGATTACTATATTAGTTAACTATAATTAAAATATTTTTTAAGACATAGTATTGGTTTCCCGTGCAAAGCACGGGTTACCCGCTAGTTATGAATAAACTTAGTCAAACACCTACCAATACTCCGTCCACATAATCCGTGTTTCAATTTTCTTAGAGTAAAGTGCATTTATGCCCTTGTAATATTATGGTTTTAACATCAATTTATCATTCGTAATGTTTTAGCACAAATGTACGATGCTTACTATTGTTTTATTAGCAAAATTAACCAATTTGGCTAAAGCTCGTTAATAATTTAACGGGTTGTCCTAGTAAGCAACAAGTTGACCCAATCAATGCTGACCTAGCACTAATTGGACAAAATCTTAACTAAAATCCTAACGAATTTCTTATAAAATAAGGCAAAAATCATAAAATGTTAACACGTGTTGACATTTCATTAACTCGTGAGGTTAAAAAAAAAAAATGACAGCTTATCCAGCTACCCATCCCAACCATTTCAATTTTTTGTCCAAATCCCTCAAATTCTTCAAAATTTTCTGGCTTCACATGGACCTAGGGCATCAATCAACCATTTACTTCTTCCAAAATTGAATATACTTTCCATGACTACTCACATCGGAGCAAATTGAAGGCAAATCCGAAAAGATGGAAAAAAAAAAAAATCAAAGCCATAGTGGTCGAGGCAATAGTTCCTTAGATAGGGAGGCAAGAAGGTGGGCTGAATGAGGGGCGAAGTGAGGGCATGGGGAGTGGGACGATGCAACATAGGGGAGAATAATTTTATAGTAACTATTTTTTCATTTTTATTTTATTTTTGAGGACCATTGTTTTCAATAGTAAACATTTTCACCCCTTGTACTATTTGTTTTTTTCTGCAATCATGTGAGTCAAGCATGCCAATTCATTTTGTGTTTTGTCTAGTCAACACGCTATGTCAGCATTGACTGGATCAACTCGTTGCTTACTAAGACGTCCCGTTAAATTATTAACAAGCGTTAGTTAAATTAGTTAATTTTGGTGATAAAACAATAGTAAACATCTTCGAAGCCGTTTCCGCTTCTTCATCATTCCTTCCCCTGATCCTTTATACTCCTTATTTCCATAGTAAATCTTAAATATGTTTTTGTTGCTTATTCTATTTTAATTCGTGTAATTCGATTTCACATTTATTAATTCTTCATTGCCAATTAATAAATGTGAAATCAGAATTTTTATTTTTATTTTTATTTCTAAATCTAGTTTTAAATAAGATTGAATAAGTATGATGTAACTATTGACCGCCGAACTATTACTTTCATCCGGTAAATGGATTGAAAATGATAATTTTCCTTGGAATATCATGTGCTTACTTTCTTTTTCCATTCCTTTTTGATTTGGTCCAATTACATTTATTTATATCGTATAAGTAGAAATTCTCTCATTTGTCAAGAGCCCTTGTCTTCACTCTTTGTTGAGAGCCTTGTTATGATGGTTATATTTTTTTTTTGTTGTATTACTTGTGGTGCTTGGTTGGGGACTTGTACAACCTAAATGTTTTAATTCTGGATGTTGTGTCAGCCCAAATATTATTCATGCAGAAATTTTGTGAATCCGAGATGGGGCAGTGTTCAAGTTATTTTTTGAGAATAATTTGCGTGTCTCAAGTCATTACTCGTAAAGACGTTCCATGGATATTTGACTCAGGCGGTATCAATAGCAAAATGGTTTGGGTGATACTTCAAGTTTATAGTTCTGCTGGATCCTAAGGCTATGGTATCAAATTTTACTGGGTGTAAGAATTGGGAAGTATATAAGTGTCTGTAACTTATTGTTTGCTACCATTTCTTCTTTTTTTTAATTATACTTGTACAATGTTTTGCAAATTCTGCGGTAAATTTTATTTGGGACGAGCCTCTAGAGTGCCATCTTATTAATCTTTATTAATGCAAGTATGTTTGTTTGCTTTCAAAAAAAAAAAGAAAAAAGTACGCATCATAGGTTTTGTTGTTTAGACAGTACGTATGTCAATTGATGTTGGGGCCATAGTACAAGGGGCAAAAGCACTGTACTCAATTTTCTCATTACCCCTAAATTTTCATACATTATCCGTCTAATAAAGCTAATCTCATTTTAATTTGGGTCAATCGCAATTTGGTTTTTGACTTTTGCTCACGTTTACAATGTAGTTGCTACAAGTGTAATTCTCCTGATTCGTATACTAACTCTTACAATTTGATGCAATTCAATAACAAATCTGACGAGGTGTTAGTTTTTTAACAGATTCAAAGTCATGTGAATTGCACATGCCATAATAAGGGACATGTTAAAGTGTTTTTGGAGCTACACATTTCCGATTGCCATTACTTTTTTAAAATACAAAAAAATAAATCTAATATTTAGACTTACGACATATATTATTTTCAATCTTTTTGGTAAGCAAATTATTTATATTAATTTTTAAATTAAATAAATGAAAATATGTAATTAAAAAAAAAAAAAAAAAAACACAAGAAAAATAGTGCGGAAAAATGCTACTCCCCAGTGTGCCATTCCATCTTATGGGTCACTTTTATTTCATTCACCACTACCTATCACCCTTTGCCCATCTATTCTCTCCTCAATTCGTCCTCTCCCACCTCCCCCTCTCTACCCCATTATAATTTCTTAAGATTAATTTCTCGTGTTTTTTATTTTTAAGTATTTTTTAATTCTTTAATAATAAAACTCAATATAAAATAATACATTCACCGAGAAACATGAACCAATATATGTTGTATTTTTAAACATTAACTCTAATAAAAAAAAAATAATGCAATTGAATATGTGTATCTCCACAAATACCTCAGAACGTCGCTTACAACGTCATGTGCAAGTCACATAACCTTAACCTTGACTTTGTTAAAAAAACTAACACTCCTTCATGGAGTATTTGTTATTGAATTGCAGTACATTGTTAAAAAAAAAAAAATAGTATACCAATTGGGAGAATCACACTTATGGGAACCACACATCAAACACGAGCAAAACTCAGGAACCAAATTATTATAACCTCTTTTAATTTTGGTGGTTAATTCAATTAAATTTCAGTCACAAGTTAAAAAAAATGTAATAATAATAAAATTGTAATTTTTTTAATTGTATTTTTAATGATGCATTCATGACAATTTTTGAACTTTAATTAAGATAAATTTTATTTAATAGATCTTTATCAGAGGTTAATCACGATGACCAATAAATTAAAAGTTAGATTATCTTATTAGGTCGATGCGTATATTTTTAAAGTTAGAAAATTGTCAGTGCAATTTCTTGATTTTTCATTGATATAAGCAATGCACAGACATGTAAAACATTCTTTATATAAATGGTACGCCATTCATCCCAAGATGAATGTCTGTTTTACATTTAAAGAACATTCTGAAAATTTGAATATTGACACAAAAGTAAGGGAAAATGTATACTCCATTCCATTATTAAGGTGTTGTGAGTATGAAAAAAGGTCCAAAAGTTGTTAATGGGGGTAAAAAAAAAATTGTAAGTGGGCTAAAATTTTAAGTAAAAAATAGCAAGTGAAGTAGTTGTTGTGAATATTAGACGTATGCCAAAAAAATAAACTTTTGATTTTAAGCCAAACCGCTTGTGTATTTTATGGCGGATGCTAAGATGAGAATTTTTTCTAATTTAAAATGAAAATGAGGTACTCCCTCCGTCCCAGAGTAAGAGTCCTACTTTTCATTTTGGTACGTCCCAGAGTAAGAGTCTTATTCCTAAAATAGCAAAAAATCTTTACTATTCACCTCACTCATTCTCTCTCCTATTTTACTTTTATACTCACATCATCAATCAATTCACAATTCTCTCACATTCATTCTCTCTCGTACTTTACTTTTATACTCACAACATTTACATCACTTCCAATATTTATTAATAAGCGTGCAAATGAGGGGTATGACTCTTACTCCGGGACGGAGGGAGTAGTATATAATGAAACCCCAATATTATATATTTCTTCTGTCCTGAAATAAATGTCGCACTTTTTGTAAGTTAGTACGAAAGAGATTTGATCAGTAAAGTTATGTTAATTTAATTATCCTAATAAAATTTATTTATTTTATTGAAAGTATTTATAATGGTGTATCAAGAATAAGTTTTATAATTTTGCTATAATAATTTAGTTGAATAAAAATTATCGCTCAAAACTCTTTCATTCTAACTTACAAAACAAGCGACATTTATGGGAAATAATAAAGTTACAAAGATGTCTACAAAATGTGGCTTACAAAATGAGGTGTCATAATTGTGTTGGTGTTTTTAATTAGAGTGTGCCGGGTCCACTATCGATGTAGCCAATAAAATATCGTCACCACATCTTGTATCCTTCATTTTGTAAACTTCTTTTGTAAGCCTAGCATTGCCCGACTTTTATTTCAGAAAATGAAAAGTATTTTGTGGGTTAATTTCATTATGCGACCTGTCCAAAATAAGTTAACTTCACTTAAACCACACCTATATTTCCACTTGTGTATCAAAGAAGGGTCAAACACAAGGTTCTAAAAAGCTCTAGGCGGTCACTAGGCGCCGCAGTTGGGCCTAGCGCCCAGGCGGAGCCTAGGCGGGGCCGAGAATTCAGAAATAGTTATAATATTTTAGGCGAGACCAATCAACACAACCTTTCACTCCCAAAAGAGGTATTAGACAAGGAGATCCCCTCTCACCTTATCTTTTCATTCTGTGTGCTGAAGCCCTATCAGCCACCTTACATCATTTCAATGAATCCAATGTCATCAAAGGCATCAAGATTGGTAGAGCGGCAATTCCTATAAATCACCCCCCTCTTTGCTGATGATTGTCTCATCTCCTTTGAACTTTGTCCTTCTGCTTGTGAGTATCTAAAATGGACGCTTGATTCTTTTAGCGCTCAAGCCGGTGAAAAAATAAATCTCCAAAAAAGCGACCTTTATTTTTTATTGGAGGAGAGGGCTAGAGGGTATTGTTTGACCTTGGTGAATGCTGGTGGCGCTTCACGACAGATTTGATGTGGCTCTGGATGATCCGAGTCTGGTGAGTTGGTGAATCTAACTTTTTTTAATCTCATTTTTTTAATAAATTCTCATTAGTTTTGTAAAATATTAACGAAATTAAACTGTTTTACATGTTGTTAGAGGAGGTTAAATTCAATGTGTATATAAAGTAGGATGATTAAAGATGTTTTAAAAAATAAATGGACGGTTAAAAGCGAAAGTTCATCGTAGTACACTAGGTTAAAAGATTGATTGGCCAATTCAAATGGATAAAATGACCAATGGCCTTCTGGCCTAGTGGTATCGGGTGGGTGAGTAGGGCTTCCCCTTATGGGAGGTCCTGGGTTTGATCCCCCCCCCCCGGGGGAAAAGCGGAGGAGAGCCCATAGTTTCTCAACCCCATAGGGGTTAGTTGTGCTTCTACATGTGATCATTCAGATGGCGCCTGACTTCTATGCAGGGCCGTAATTAGGTAACTTTAAATTCAATTTGGCAATAAATAAAGTTCTTATTATTGTTTCCCAACTGATTTAGATACTCAACCAACACATTCTACGGATATTCTCTCACACGTCTCATCGCGCCGATAATTCTTCATTCTTCCCCTCAACGTCTCTTTTTTTTTTTCTTTTTTTTTTATTGATAATGGCTCTCTTCCGAAAATCCATATCAACATCTCTGATATTTTCTCATATGTTTCATCTTTGATATCTCCTTTGTGAAATTTCTCTTGCGAAATCCGATCGACGCCATTGCAGTAGACAGTAGTGATATTCTACTTCTCGTCTAATCCAGGTCCAGTCCAGGCCATTGCAATAATGATATTCTTCTTTTCGTCCATAAATTCGGCAACCACCTCTCTCCGTCGCAGATTTTGCCAGGTTCTTTTGTTCTTTTGTAGTTTCAGAATTTTTTAATTTTTTTTTGAAGCTGTAGTTTCAGAAATTTTGGTACTTCATTTACATGAAATACATGTGAAATTATATTACTATAATATATTATTTGTATTTTACTATTTTAATTATTTTAGGATCTCATTTTAAAATTTCGAACAAGACCTCTAAAATCTCATAACCGGCACTGCTTCTATGGCAAGAGGACTACCAGATGGCGCAAGGACGTCTATGGCAAGCAAACTACCAGATGGCGCGGGACGTCTATGAGAGATTGCAACATCAATATTATAGAGCAAGTATCATTCGCTGTGATAGTTTCGACAATGGTGAAACTCCATACGAACTTGTAATAGTCTGTAATAGATTCCATAAAGATTTGTAAATGGTGACAATTGCCTTGAAATAAATAATATGTTACAACAAAAAAAATGGATAAAAAGAAATCTAACGGCCAACATTAAACTATTACAAAGTCGGATTCAATTGGCATACCTCACTCGGTTCTTTCCACCTAACCTAAAGCCACCATAGCCCCCACTAATTAGCAAAAAGAAGAAATCCCGTTGACCAACAAACTAATACACCTTCTGTCATGTCCGACTTAGGATTCATGATCAAACATTTTATACTTTGACCAACAATTTGAATAAAAATAATTATCTTAATGAAAATCTAAAAATAGTTATTTAGTTTATTACTAATCGTGATACAATAATAATAAGTTTTAAAATTTTTATTAGCATCATTATATTTCTTCAAATATTTAGTTAAAGTATAAATTATTTGACTAAGAATCCTTAATCGGGTGGGACGGAAGGAGTATACAGCTGTCTTTTGAGAGGTTGGAATAGTGATGAAAAAATAGGTCTATAATAGGGAGGGACGAACCTACATACTTGTACCTGTCAACACAAAAAGTCCAAAAAAAAAAAAAAAAAAAAAAAAGAAAAGAAAAAAAAATGACATTAACCATCTAGCACTCTAAAACAATATGATCACAAGTTATTCACATCAATCAATCTTATTTTATTTTACTTTTTAATAACAGAAACGCGTTACGCGCAACAAGATCGATGGGCAAACATGAAACTAGTACTATTGTTAGAGATTTAAATCACTTTCCGCTTCATGAAATTCCGACAAAGCCATACTATAAATGTAGAGGTGCTCTCCTGCACACCCGCCGCACGACTTTTCCTTTTTTTTTTTTTTTTTTTCAACCTCAACTTTTTTTTCCTCCCAACAAAAGTAACACTTATTATAACAAAATGTAACATTTTTTTTTTCAAAAATGTACCACAATTTTGCTGCAATAGACTAAAGATAACATAAAGATTGACAACTAAACTAATGTCACACATTTTTATAAAGGAATGTTACATTCATTTTTTTCAAATGTAACACTTTTTTCTCACTAAATTAACATAGGATTGACAACTAAACTAATGTTACATTTTATAAAAAATGAATGTAACATTTTTTTTTTCTCAATTGTAACCGTTTATATTCTTAAATGTAACAATTTTTTATTGAGAAAGTAACAATTGAAACGCAAACTTTTTTTTTGTGTGTGAAAACTGATGTTACCTTTAACAGTAGAAAGTGTTACTTTTTGAAGATTAAATTGTTACTTTTATCAGAACAAAGTGTTACATCTTAGCTGATAAGCAACTCAAACTTTTTGTGTGTAAAAATTATGTTTTTAAAAAAAAAAAAAATCAAACCATATCATGACCTATGTAGTTTTCTTCATCTTGACGAGACGAACACAATGGTATTTTTAAATATTTTTTGACATATAAATCTCAAGATATAACATTTTGAAATTATGGTTTTTTTTTTAAAAAAAAATGACACATGTCGTTTTCAAAAAAAAAAAGGAAAAAAGGGACACATGTCGCGACTGGAATGGAAGAAGGGATGGATCCAGGCGGGTTAAGCATGGAGCGGGCGGGCCGACCCGTGAGCATACCCGCTGCACGTGGTGCGGCCGCCGCACATAAGAGTTTGTCATAAATGTATAACAACCGACTTACAAACTTGTATCTTGCATTTTTTAACTTCTTTATCCGCCATCTCCTATCATTCTCCAAACTAGGAATTTTTTTTCAAATAATTCCTTTTCAAATCAATATCTACCCAAATGACACTAGAGAAATTTTATGTACCAAAATGACCATTTTTTTATGAAATCGGCATTGGCAATGCCGATTTTGGCATGAAGTCGGCATTGCCACTGCCGACTTCTTCCTGACAAAAAAAAAAAAAAAAAAGCCGGAAACACCATCGTCCCCAAAATCCCAAATCAAAATCCCTTCCCCGCCGACGAAAAATTAAAACAAAAGATTCCCCTTTGCACAAATTAAAACAAAACCCAGATCATATTGCTCCCTCTTGATGGTCGATGGTTTTCATCGGATTAGGATCGGCGAAAAATTAAAACAAAACAAAGCAGGAATCACAAATCAAGAAAGATTCTCCTTTGCACAAACCCAGATCATGAAAGCATAGAAAATGATTTGGAAATTTGCAACGGTAACTGCTTTCTCAGTCTTCGAATCCTTTAAGACTCATCGAATTTGTTGTCGGGATATAAGAGGAGAAGGCGGATGTTAGGAAGGGAGGGAGACGACGCCGGAGTTGGGGAGGGAAATAGATCAACGTGGGTAGGTGACGGGAACATGGTCTCCGGGAGGGAGGGTATAGAGATGGAGATGGCCGGAGGTGGGACAATGGGGGAAGGTTGTCGGAGGAGAAGGCGGATGTTAGGAAGGGAGGGGTGGTTGCCGGAGAGGGAGGGCAGGGAGTTGCCGTTTTCTTCTTAACAAAGGGGGAAGGTTGGAATTGCCGTTTTCTTCTTAAGTAAAGTCGGCATTGGTAATGCCGACTTCATAAAAACTGGTCATTTTGGTACATAAAATTTCCCTAGTGTCATTTGGGTAGATATTGATATGAAAAGGAATTATTTGAAAAAAAAATCCCAAACTAGTGGCGGAACTGCTAAATAATTAAAAATAAACAACTTTTCCCCTTATAATTACACATACTCCCTCCGTCCCAAAATGATATTCTCATTTGCTATTTTTCATTATCCCAAAAAGTAGGGGTGGTAATGGTTTGGCTCAAACCGCGGTTCGGAACCGAGCCGAGCCAAACCGTGCGGTTTAGCTCGGTTTTTAAACTTATGCGGTTCAGCTCGGTTTCGAAAATTGGTAAACCACTCGATTCGGTTTGGCTCACGGTTTGACCCTTCAAGCCGAACCGAGCCGAACCGTTTCGAGCTGAACCACGAGCCGAACCGTAGAGCTGAACCGTTAAGCTGAACCGTGGAGCCGAGTCATCAAACCGAGCTAGCTTAACTGGTGAGCCATATTATACACCATTGATTAAGTTAGTGATTTGATCTGAACCGTTATATTTGGAACATTATTCCTCATGTCAGGTTCTTTGCCAAGGGGTGGGAGGGGGGTGGAGGTCTTAAGTTTACTTTTGGAGAAGATATTTAGCGGGGAATGTTCTTTTACTCTTTATAACAGGGAACGTATGTTATATTTTGGATTGACAATTTTTTAGGACTTGATGTTGAATATTTGGCTATATTGCAGCCATCTTCTTTAATAATTTTTCTAGCTCACAAGTTCCTTCCTGATATAGTGATTTACACTCTTGAGTATAGATGGTTATTTTCAACAAGTATTTTCATGGTATGGAGGAATACCAGGAGTTGTATTTGGATTCATGTAGCAACTAGAGTGCTGTTTTGGCTAATGTAAGGGGCTGTGGATTTCAGTGACTTTTTCCTTTTGACGTTCTTGTTTAATAGTCCCAAAACAATTATTTATGTCAAATTATTGTAATTTGCAAGTTTTCATTATGTTTAGACTTTATACTCATATGAACATGAACATCAGTGTTTAGTTTCTAAGTATGGTGTAAGAGTTGTGGTTCAAACCGTGGTTTAAGCCACGGTTTAAACCGCGAAATCAGACCGTGGTTCAAACCGAGCCGAGCCGAACCGTGATGGTTTAGCTCAGCTCGGCTTGGACTATTTTTTGGTTCATGTTGGTCCCAGAGACACAACAAGGGTATGAAAGGAGGCTAGAGGGGGGGGGGTGAATAGCCTATTTAAAATTATCAACCCTTTTTCAAAATTCAACCTTATGCTTACTATTGAGTTTTGTGGTCAAGTAAAAACCACTAGTTTAAAGTAAAATGCACAGCGGAAGTTTTCGATAAAACGAAGTAGAGTTGTTTTTAAGTTAAAAACTATTAGGTAAGCAAATAGTGCGGTCAGCAATATTGCGGTCGGCAACATTGCGGTCGGCAAAGATGGAGATTTGAAAGGTTCAATTTGCGGTAAGCAATGCGGCAAGGTAACTTTGCGGTAGGCTATATGCGGTCGGCAAAGGTTACAGACGAGGTAGGTTGAAAATGAAAGTTTGTGTCAGTGAGTTTTGGCAAAAGATAAGTAGTCAGAAGTAGTAACTTAGGCAATAGGCAAGCAACAAACACAATTCACAATCGTTTGATTATCTGGAAAGATCAAAACACTAAACGACAAATAAAGTCAATATGAACAATAAGAACAATTGCAGAAAGTAAATTTGCAGAATGTAAATGACACAATGATTTGGAAAGGTTCGATCTGTTAAAAGATCTACGTCATTTACCAAGATGGTCAGTCTTGGATTTTGAATGGAGGATCTATTAATTCTCTTGAGTACAAATTACAAAGATGAAGATTTGAATTAATTCCTACTTTCTATGAAGAACAAATCCTAGACTTAGACCGGTGTATCCCTAATGATGCAATCTATGTGATTGATCAATCGGGGTGTGTGTGTGTAAAGAATCAAGAGCTCTATATAATCTAAATGATTGAGAGCCTAATGAATCTTTAAGTGTTGCTGGGCTTGAGATTTGATGTTCTTGAAGGCTTGCTAGGGATCTTTGAAGATTTGAAGGCGAATGCTTGAAGATTCAAATGATTCTGGAAATCTTGAGTATGATCTTCAATCACCAAGTATTTCGACAGCAATTTCTCTCTTTGAATCTCAGCACACTTCAATGAAGAGTTCAAGGTCTATTTATAGCCTTGGGTTGAGAAATAGCTGTTGAAAGATGATGAGCTGGAGCATTCTGATTGGAGCTCATATCTTTGTCTTGTAGTTGCAGAAGTTAGTGGTCCAGCTGTACTATCTTGTACGACCAAATTCAAATTTGAATTTGCAACGTTCGAAATCAAACTTGCCTTCACTTGGTTGTGCGGTAGGTAGTCTGTGGTCGGCTTAGTGATGTGCGGTCACCATATAACAGCATAGTGCACGCGGTCACCAAGACCGCGTGGTCACTAGTGCGGTCGCCTAGTGAGGTAGGCAGACTTAGCCAATTTCACCATAACTTCAGCAGCAATATTCTTCAAAATTTGAGGGGCTGATATTCTAAGCCTAGCTAAACTAAAAATGGACTAAACTAATGAAGTTATAAAACTTCTTACAATAAGGCCTAAAGTCCATAAAAAGTAATATAAGGTTATGGGATCAATCAAATCTAGGTAATAGGAGTGGTTTATAATATGCATACCCAACAATCTCCCCCTATTTGATTGAGACCATTACCTACTATAACAAAGACTAAATTCATTTTACTTGGTAATAACATGTTTCAAGAAATTAATCTTATTAAGTTCATGCCCCAAGTCAATGCACACACATTAAGTCAATGTTATAGATTTCTATCATCCTAAAAAGAAAATAAAAGACTAATCCTAGAAGATAGAAATATTTTTGATGCGATTCAAAAAGATAAAATATGAGAGCTATAAAAAGCATCAAACAACTCAAACATAACAGGTACTCTGAATCATTAAAGCGATGACGAATAAGAGTACAGATCAAAGGAGAGAATAATAGTAGTTGTGTTACAGGCCCAAATAAAAATAGAAATTAAATTGTTTCAAGGCATCCAGCCTAATAAAATGAAAATAAAGTGCGGTCAAGCAAGAGATGCGGTCGGGCATGCGGTCAGGAGTGCGGTCAGCTCACATATCCAATCCAGGAATCTTCACTTCGTCCTCAAATTCTGGAATGATAGGGCAAGTGAATGCATTGGCAAGCATATAATCGAAACTGTTCACGGTAGGGAAATCAATGCTGTTGCCATCATCATTTTCAGCTTGTGAGTGAACATTGCCATGACCAGCATCTGCAACTTGAATGGATCCTTCAGTGACTGCACTTCCAACTGATCTTTGCACAGACTCTTCCAAAGTATCCAACTTCTTTTCAACGACTTGAAATGAACCAACAACTGTGTTGGTCAGTTCTTCAATTCTGGAGCCCGGATACTCAAGTGGCGTTTTGAGAGTAGCATATGCAGCCTTGATTGCTTCAAGCTTTTTCGCTTGATTTTCAGTTAGAGCTTCAAGAGAGGCCTTGATTGCAACATCTACTTCCTTTTCAATACTGAACTTGATCATTTTCAGCTCATGGACCAAATCAACTTTCACCATATCCAACTGCATGTGAATTTCAATGGAGGCTTCAACAACCTCTCGTGAAAGTCCACGGTTAAGAGCATTGGTTTGAATGGTCAGAGCCTCCTTCAAGAGTCGAGGGGTAACCAAGAAATCAGTGGACAGTGCGGTTGATGTAGATGCGGTCGGAGTGGCTTGTGCGGAAGGTTGAACGGCAGCAGAACTTGAACTTGTATTTCCACGAACAATGTCTTTCACCGTCTTTGTTATAGCTACTGTCTCCCCCTTAATGGTATCAATCATTTTGGAGGGAAGAGGGCAGAGCTCTAGCTTCAAATCAGCCTGAGTGGACTTAAGATCAATTACCTCTGCGGTCAACTGAGCAATGGTAGATTGGTTTTCAGATTGAAGTTTAGTCAAGGATTGAACCGCGGTCAGGAGGGCGGCAACCTGTCCTGCGGTCGCCGGAATGTCATCGTTCTTGACCGGAGAGGGAGGAGTTGGAATATGAGAGTGGGTAGGAGAAACAACAGGGGCGCGGTCGACAGTGCGGTCGGTGTCATCTACCGTGGTGACTTCTTGGGCGGCAGTTTCTGGGCGGTCGAAGGTAGGACTATCAACATTTACATCCCCATCCTTGTCCTTGTCATCACTGTCACCGTGTTCACTACCAACATCAACTTGTTTATCATCATCAATATTATCACCTTCTTCACCACTTCCAACAATTTCAACTTTTGAATCACTTGAATCTTCGTCTTCAGTTTCCTTACTATCTGATTCATCCCTTAGAGAGTAAACTTGTCGTGCAACCTTTTTCAATGTAGGAGCAACATCAACTACATCTGCAGTGGTAAGAGGAGGAGACCCAGTTGGAGTAAAGACTGGAGATGCTGCAACCTTTGCTTTCTTGACAACCTTGACCGGACTGAGGGAGTGAATTCTCTTTTTCTCCCCCTGAACAGTTGCGGTCGAAGGAGTCTTTGAGGGTTTGAGAGATGGTGCGGCAAGTGACTTTAATGATGCGGTCGACTTGCGAGGAGGAGAAGTGGAGTGAGTTGATTTAGCGGATGGTTCCTTGAATTTGATACCTACGGCAACTGATGATTTCTTTGCGGTAGGCTCAATAGCAATACCCTTGCCTTTTCCTTTGACTGGGGCGGCAGGGAGATACTCTTCTTCATCGTCGTCGTCATCACTAGCGGTCGGCAGAGAAGGTCTGTGTTTGGAAGGAGACTCATATGGCTCATGAGGATCCTTAGCAAGATAGATCTTATAAAGACGATTTCCAAATCGAGAACGGAAATTTGTTTTCATGGTAGAGATGGTGAAGAGCTTGTTTTTGGAAATGGAGAGCAGAAGTTCGCGATTCTTTGCCATGATTTTGCGAATATCCTTAATGTGAGTCATGAGAAAGGTAATGAATCTGCTGTGAGTGCGGTACTTGATAGTGCCCTTGTCCTTTGCTTTATTGTAAGCAATGATGTTTTCTTTCAGGGCATCATAGATGACCTGACACCAGTCTATGTCTTTACACAAATAAATTGCGGCAGACAAAGTCCATTGGGAGGTATTGAAGTTTGCCTGGTTACCTGTCTTGCAATGAATAGAGTGACCAACTAGGTGACCGATATGGTACATGACTTCATCAAATTCCTTACGAGGAACTTTGGTAACATGAGTATGACCAACCAAGCGCTTTGCAAAAGCCTTCAATTCATCATCAGCTACTGTGGTGGCATAAACAACACCAGACTTCTTTTTGATTCCCAACACCTCACCAATATTAACCACATCTAAGGTCATCTCATGACCTTCAATTTCAGCATGAATAAACTTCACTATTTTGCCGTGCTTGGAGCGACCGGTCTCGTCAGTAGCGGTCGCAAAGAACTGATCGACCAAAGCTGGTGCATGAAAGTCTTGGTCAAAGGTAAAGAATGGTAGAATCCCTGTCTTCTCGAATCGCTTGATGAGATTTCTGCCTATAGCATCCTCTTTTAAATCTTCAAGGTCCATTAGAAGACCAGGTAAGAAATGTTTGGTATCCTGAAACAAATATGAGAAGTTAGGAAAATGAAAAATATGTGCGGTCACTTGCTTAATGAAGCGGCAAGGGACCAGCGGCAGGCGAATAAAGGTAAGGGATACGCGGTAAGGGAAACCATGCGGTGAGCATATCACGGTAAGGTATACGGTCAAGATTATGCGGTCGACAGAATAAAATTACAAACAATGAATTTGAAAGAGTATGCGGTAAGACAAAATTACGGTAAGACATACGGTCGACACACATGGCAAGAAAATTTTGAAAAACAAGGAATTTTTAAAGAGGGGAGTTTCAGAAAATCAAAACACACACAAACACCTTACAAGTGTGTGTAACGAAGTAAAATGGATCAAAAAGGTAAGTTCTCAAGAACACGAAGAACAGTCCCATGAACACGAAGAAGAACACTGTAGCATAAACCCAGAAATGACGAACAGTGCCACAAATTCGAAAAAAAATAAAATTATATAGAATGCCTCGAAAAACCCGATTAAAGCCGAAAATCACATCAATTTCAAGAAATAATCATCCAAAATACACGGAATCGACGAAAACGAAATGGGGGGGTCCGAAATTCCGGAAACCTAGTTGGGTGAAAAAAAAATGAAAAACAGCCTAAGAATCATGAAATAACGCACAAAAATATGAATAAATGTGAACTAAGGCATGAATCGAACATCATATAAGCATAGAAATCAACAAAAACTGAGATAATGGGAAGAATATGAAGAATTTCTATGAAACCCACCAAAAGTACCAAAAATTCAAAAATCATCAAATGAAGAGATAGTTAGGTCGGAAATCATACCATTTGAAATTGTTGAGATGAAGGATGGAGAGAGGATGATTTCTTGTGAGTTTTATCTTTTGGGGCCATGAATTTATATAAGAAAAATGGAGAGAGAGACGGGTAGACAGAGAGAGAGTATAGAGAGAGAAAATGTAGAGAGAGAAAGAGGATTAGAGAGTGGAGCAGAGAGAGTGGGAAGATTTTAAGTGGGAAGGGGTATATAGGCGGTTATGGGGATGTGGAGAGGTGGAAAAGTGGGAAGTTAACTCTGCAGATCAGATATGATAGAGAAAAGAGTCCTTTTTGTTTTCAAAAGAGAGCCAATGACGGCGGAGCAAAAATATTATAATGATTTGAAATAAATAAAAGCGAGGGAATAATAAAAATTACCTTAATGCCCTTGAAGTCAAATCAACACTCCTAAAAATCTCTAAGGTTAGAATACTTACCTGGAATCCACGAGTGCAGTAAGTAATAGAGTGAAGTTACCGTATATCATGCAGTCTAAATATTGTAAATGCGACCGTGTATGGTGCGGTCGATGAAGAATGCGGTAGGTATGAGTGATGACCAAACTACATTGAGGTTGCCACCAAGCGGTCGACTCAATGCGGTAGGTACTAGCGGCAACCTTGAAACTCGCGGTCGACATTTATCAAGATAAATGATATTGGCTTGATTCGAGCGGTCGACGCAATGCGGTCGATTGAAGCAATGCGGTCGACAGAGTTTCTAGGTACCTACTTATTATTGAAAACTTGGAGAAACCAAAACGTTAGTACAAATATCATAAGGACAAGATTTTAAAGTTCTAGCATACCCATTTCTCCTCTGAGAAACCTGAATCTCTTGGAGTCTAGAGCCTTGGTGAGAATGTCTGCAATTTGATTGTCAGTACTTACATACTCTAGATGGATATTACCTTTCTCGACAAGATCCTTGAGAAAATGGTATTTGATATCAATGTGTTTGGTCTTCGAATGCATGACAGGGTTGTTGGACACAGCAATGGTAGATGTATTGTCACAATAGATTGGACAATTTCCTTCGTTGATTCCGTAGTCGACCAATTGTTGTTTCATCCAAAGCACTTCACAGCAGCAGCTTCCAGCAGCTATATATTCAGCTTCTGTGGTAGATACAGAAACTGATGCTTGTTTCTTGCTTGCCCATGAAACGAGTCGATTTACGAGGAAATGACAAGTTCCACTTGTGATTTTCTTGTCGATGGTACATGCTGCATAATCTGCATCTGAGTAACCTATAAGATCAAAATTTGAATCTTTGGAATACCAAAGTTCAAGGTTAATGGTCCCAGATAAATATCGAATAATACGTTTTACAGCAATAAGATGTGCTTCTCGAGGATCCGCTTGATAGCGAGCACAAACACAAACACTAAACATGATATCGGGCCTACTAGCAGTTAAGTATAGGAGAGAACCAATCATACCTCGGTACAAGGTTGATCAACCTTCTTACCTTTCAAGTCTTTATCCAGCTTGTTACCAGCAGCCATAGGAGTGTCGTATGCTTTTGCATTGTCGAGTCCAAATTTATTTATGAGATCTTTTGTGTACTTTGCTTGGTTGAGGAAGATGCCTTCAGCACATTGTTTAATTTGAAGTCCGAGGAAGAATGTCAATTCTCCCATCGTGCTCATCTCAAATTTGCTTTTCATTAGCTTTTCAAATCGCTTACACAATAATTCGTTAGTGGAACCAAAAATAATATCATCGACGTAAATTTGAACAAGTAAAGTATGATCATGATATTTAGCAATGAATAGAGTTGTGTCGATCTTACCACGCTTAAAACCTTTATCTAGGAGAAATTTAGATAGTGTATCATACCATGCCCATGGAGCTTGTTTGAGTCCATATAAAGCCTTTTAAAGTTTGTAAACATGATGTGGAAATTTGGGATCTTCAAATCCTGGCGGTTGAGCGACATAGACGGTTTCTTGAAGTTCGCCGTTGAGAAATGCACTCTTCACATCCATTTGATAAAGCTTTAATCTTTTGTAAGAGGCATATGCTAAAAATATCCTAATAGCTTCAAGTCGTGCAACGGGGGCAAAAGTTTCGTCGTAGTCAATGCCTTCTTCTTGTCTATATCCTTATGCAACCAACCGAGCTTTATTTCTTGTGATGCTTCAATTCTCATCCATCTTATTTCTAAACACCCACTTTGTACCAATCACTCCTTGATCCTTAGGTCGAGGAACTAAGTTCCAAACTTTACATCTTTCAAATTGGTTGAGCTTTTCTTACATGGCAACAACCCAACTTGAGTCTTGGAGTGCTTCATCAACTTTCTTGGGTTCAACTTGAGATATGAATGCGGTAAGAGCATCATAATTTGATCGTCTTGTTCGAACACCGGAATGTAGATCACCAATGATATTTTGAATTGGGTGATCTCTGACCTCGCGCACTTCATGAGGTAGGTCTGGTTTAGTTGATGGTTGTTGTAAATCTTCTAGTGGTACATCATTTGTGCCATCCCAATCATAGGTAAGTTGAGGGATAGGTTCTTCAACATTGATGGGTGTTTCAACTTCAACTCCATTTGAGGTAGCAGCAGATGTGGTAGCTTCTGGTGCTTCATGTGAGGGAGGTGGAGGAGCTGTTGAGGTAGATGGATTTCCTTGAGTTGACTGATTTTGTGGTCGACTTGTACCTGTCTCATTAAGCTCAACAAAATCATCAGCAACATTTGGAGCCATATGTGGCTCAAGGAGAGAATGTTCATAAAAAGTAACATGGACAGATTCAACTATCTTAAGAGTGGTTTTATTAAATACACAAAAAGCTTTTGAGTGTTTAGCATACCCAACAAATATACCTTCATCGGCCTTAGGAGCAAATTTACCTCGATGTTCTTTACCGTTGTAGAGAATGAAGCATTTGCAACCGAAAATCTTGAAGTAGGCAATGTTGGGGGTTCTTCCTCTCCAAAGTTCATAAGGTGTTTTGTTGTAAGTCTTGTTGATGAGTGATCGATTTTGAGTGAAGCAAGCTGTGTTGACGGCTTCAGCCCAAAAATATTGAGGTAGCTTCGATTCAGCAAGCATAGTTTTTCCTGCCTCTATCAACGTTCTGTTCTTTCTTTCCACAACACCATTTTGTTGTGGAACTCCAGCAGCTGAAAAATTGTGGTCAATGCCGTGTCGTCACAGTATTGAGCGACGCCGTTGTTTTTGAATTCTGTTCCGTTGTCGGATTGAACACTGACTAGGTCGTCTTCTTTTTGAGTTTGGAGCTGTCTAAAGAGCGCGGTCAAAATGTCATAACAGTCATCTTTGGAGATCATCATTTCGACCCACGTATATCTTGAATAATCGTCTACCACAACTAATGTATATCTGTTGCCTCCGATACTTGCGGTAGTGACAGGTCCAAATGAATCCATATGTAGTAGCTGCAAACATCTTGAAGTTGACGGAGTCGTCTTGCTGGAGAAAGACGATTTTGGTTGTTTGCCTAGTTGACATGCTGAGCACTTTTCATCGTGGTGATCAGCTACCTTGGGTAGACCACGAACTAGATTTTCTCTACCAATCTTGGAGAGATACTTGAAGTTTAAGTGACTTAGTCGTTTATGCCAAAGCCAACTATTTTCGCTAACATTCTTTGCTACAAAACAGAGATTAGAATAAATACAAGTAGAATTAAAGTCAACAATGTAAACATTTTTCTTACGAATCCCTTTGAGCAAAGTGACACCGGAGTTGCCATCCTTGATAAGACAATGAGTTGAAGTGAAGTGGCATTGCAATCCTTTGTCGCAAAATTGTGAGATTGAGAGAAGATTGTGTTTTAGACCGGTAACTAGAGAAACATCTTGGATTGTTATTTTTTCTTTTCTGATGACTCCATAACCGATGGTCTTTCCTTTGCTGTTGTCATCAAAAGTAACTGCTGGACCTTTTTCATTACGGACACTTTCCAATAGGTTGATATCTCCAGTCATATGCCTTGAACATCCACTGTCGAGATACCATAAACTTGTAGTTTCATTGGAGTGGCCGGCCATTAGGCAGAGGACCTACAAAATAAACATTTAAGATCGAGGTCCCCTTTATTATTTTGGGTCCTAAAGATTAGCAGCTTTTGACAACCCACACTTGCCTCACAGAAGGTGGTTTAAACCTTCTAGGATTGGGTGTGAATCTTAAAAGACATTCAGCAGCCTTGTGACCATAATCATCACACACAGAACAATGGTGGAAGCCACCTAACTGAGGGTTAACAAACTTCGTTGAAGTCTTCAGCACAACATCATTTACTGGTATGGATGAGGTCGCCGTTACAAAGTTCATCCACTTGAACTTTGCCGCCTTGCCACTACCCGCGTTCGCCGGTTTCCTTGCGGTAGACGACTTCCTTGGTGCGGTCGACTGACCTCGCGGCAAGTACATGCGGTCGGGAGACTCATCAACCTTGCTAGTGCTTGCCGCAGCAGCAGGTTCATCCATGGCAATACCTTTCAACTTTGCCTTGCCAGTTTGTTTCTTAGGGTAGACATAATTGAACACTAGTTTCTTCTTTGGTTCTTGTCCTACACCCTTTGAAACATGATGTTTAGCCTTCGACTCTTCCAAAGTTTGCTGAGTAAATTTCTCATCTCTTTCACAACAAGATGCACATTTAAAGTTGTCAATAGTTTGGAATCCCAAGCCTTCTTTATCACCACTAGACTTTTGGGATTCTAGTATTTGTTCCATAGTGACACGAGAATTGGTCCACTCATTAGTGATCCGTTTAAGGTCATTTATCTCAGCAACCAATTCATCGTTTTTAACCTTAAATATGACATTTTGTTCTTCTAAGAAATGGTTTCGATCAGTAAGAGGAGTCATGCTCTTGATCTGCTCCTTAAGGAGGGTGAGTTCAGATCTTAGTAGAGTTTTCTCCGTCTTAAGCTGGGAAATCTCTTCAGTTGAAAGTGCTAAAGCTTCCTTCATGCCAGAAAACTTACTAATTACCTGTTCAGCTTTCATAAACATCTTTTCTTATTCGTCGGGGGAAATGTCAAACTTGACTTGTGGAGTGGTAAGCAGAACTTCCTTCACCTTGGGATTGTATTGAGCCTTCTTTGCTGCACTTACATCACATCTAGAAAATAGAAGATCGCCATTCCTTTGAACTGGAGTTAGGAATCCCTTTTCAGCAAGTTCATCAGCCGTATAGCTTATCCGTTTAGGTTTTGCATTTGGTGAACGACGATTTTTATTTTCATCCTCATCATCGGAATGAACGACCAAACAAATGTGACCTTCTTCAGAATCCTCGTCGCTATCATCAGAATCTGACTCTATCCAGGTAGCTAACTCTTTTATGGCAGAGTCCTCTTCAGCGACCATTCCCTTTTGCTTTGAGTATCTAGGAGTGAAGTTGCTTTTCTTCTTCTTCATGTATTCGAATTTAGGAATTGGACATTCTGATGCGAAATGACCGGGTTTCCTGCAATTAAAACAAACGAGATCCTCTTTCTTCTTGGAGAAGTTGGAGTACTCTTTCTTATTTGTTGAGCTGCTCCTTGAGAACCTTGATGGAGCTTTGCTTGATGATCTGGGCCTTGCTGATTTTCTGAACTTTTGAAATCTTTTCACGAACATAGCAAAGTCATCATCGTCCATATCTAGTAATTCAGACGTGGAGATTTTTGGATCTTCTTCTTCGACCATTTCTTCCTTTTTAGCGACCAACGACAAGTTCTTTGTTTTTCCTTCCATTTCTTCAATGTTGTGGAGCTTGATATCAAAAACCTTGAGGTTGGCATAGAGGCTTCTGAGTGACATATCATCTAGTAACTTGGTATCTTCAAGAGTGTTTCCTTTATGAAGATACTGAGAACCAAGAGCGGCTAGAAAATTAACATTGATTTCTTTCTTGGTAAGCTTCTTCCCAAGTGCGGTGTAAGTACTCACGATCTCACAATAACGATCATATGCGGCTCTGAGTGATTCACCGGGGATTTTGGCAAAGTTGTTGAATCTTCTTTGAATTGCAAACTTTTTGCTTTCTTTGCAAGCTTGATCCCCTTCGATGTAATCTTCAATTGCATCCCAAAGTTCTTTTGCGGTAGCACATTCCATGATTTGTCGACGCTGAGATGTACTCAAAGTACTTAGGAGTATGCTCTTTGCTTTCACATCCATTCCAACTAGTCTTTTCTCTTCATCTGTCCATTCAGCTTTTGGTTTCTTGATCGACGGTGTGTCTGCATTGGTTTCTGGATTCGGATTTGCTTTCATTGGGAAGTATGGTCCAATGGTAAGACAATCGCCGAGCTGCTCGTCCATGGAGTAGAACTGAGTTAGAATGCTGTGCTTCCATACGTCAAAGTTATCTTCGTCAAACGCTGGAACGTGAGTGAAGTTAACCGTTGCCATAGTTTTCTGACTTGCCATTTTGAATCGGCACCCAAGCTGTTAAGCTTGAAAAACAGAGGTTTTATAAAGGTTTTTGCTCTGATACCACTTGTTGGTCCCAGAGACACAACAAGGGTATGAAAAGAGGCTAGAGGGGGGGGGTGAATAGCCTATTTAAAATTATCAACCCTTTTTCAAAATTCAACCTTATGCTTACTATTGAGTTTTGTGGTCAAGTAAAAACCACTAGTTCAAAGTAAAATGCACAGCGGAAGTTTTCGATAAAACGAAGTAGAGTTGTTTTTAAGTTAAAAACTGCTAGGTAAGCAAATAGTGCGGTCAGCAATATTGCGGTCGGCAAAGATGGAGATTTGAAAGGTTCAATTTGCGGTAAGCAATGCGGCAAGGTAACTTTGCGGTAGGCTATATGCGGCCGGCAAAGGTTACAGACGAGGTAGGTTGAAAATGAAAGTTTGTGTCAGTGAGTTTTGGCAAAAGATAAGTAGTCAGAAGTAGTAACTTAGGCAATAGGCAAGCAACAAACACAATTCACAATCGTTTGATTATCTGGAAAGATCAAAACACTAAACGACAAATAAAGTCAATATGAACAATAAGAACAATTGCAGAAAGTAAATTTGCAGAATGTAAATGACACAATGATTTGGAAATGTTCGATCTGTTAAAAGATCTACGTCCTTTACCAAGATGGTCAGTCTTGGATTTTGAATGGAGGATATATTAATTCTCTTGAGTACAAATTACAAAGATGAAGATTTGAATTAATTCCTACTTTCTATGAAGAACAAATCCTAGACTTAGACCGGTGTATCCCTAATGATGCAATCTATGTGATTGATCAATCGGGGTGTGTGTGTGTAAAGAATCAAGAGCTCTATATAATCTAAATGATTGAGAGCCTAATGAATCTTTAAGTGTTGCTGGGCTTGAGATTTGATGTTCTTGAAGGCTTGCTAGGGATCTTTGAAGATTTGAAGGCGAATGCTTGAAGATTCAAATGATTCTGGAAATCTTGAGTATGATCTTCAATCACCAAGTATTTCGACAGCAATTTCTCTCTTTGAATCTCAGCACACTTCAATGAAGAGTTCAAGGTCTATTTATAGCCTTGGGTTGAGAAATAGCTGTTGGAAGATGATGAGCTGGAGCATTCTGATTGGAGCTCATATCTTTATCTTGTAGTTGCAGAAGTTAGTGGGCCATCTGTACTATCTTGTACGACCAAATTCAAATTTGAATTTGCAACGTTCGAAATCAAACTTGCCTTCACTTGGTTGTGCGGTAGGTAGTCTGCGGTCGGCTTAGTGATGTGCGTCACCATATAACAGCATAGTGCACGCGGTCACCAAGACCGCGCGGTCACTAGTGCGGTCGCCTAGTGAGGTAGGCAGACTTAGCCAATTTCACCATAACTTCAGCAGCAATATTCTTCAAAATTTGAGGGGCTGATATTCTAAGCCTAGCTAAACTAAAAATGGACTAAACTAATGAAGTTATAAAACTTCTTACAATAAGGCCTAAAGTCCATAAAAAGTAATATAAGGTTATGGGATCAATCAAATCTAGGTAATATGAGTGGTTTATAATATGCATACCCAACGGTTCAGCTCGGTTTGGGATTTCTCCAAACCGGTGTGTAGCGGTTTGGCTCCTAAATTACCCCAAACCGAGCTAAGTCGAACCATTTCCACCCCTACCAAAAAGTTCTTTACATTTCTACATTTTAGGCTTAAAAGTGCATAAACAAACCATAGCTAATAAAATAAGTATTCATATCCTTAAAATTTTTGAATAGTCTGTTGGAGGGTGAGGGTGTATTTAGAAAATATGGCTTTAAAATAAATAAAACGGGGACGGAAAATTATTTCCACAAAATAAGTCGAGGCAAGAGTTTGACTCTTTTTCCGTAAGACAAGATTGCCCCGTACCACTGTGCTAACGGACTTTGGCAATTGTCTCCAAGATACAACGACTTCTGGAACTTCAGATATGCAGCACTACACTTCTGAAACTATCGGGCGAACTAAACGATACTCGGGACCTTCTATGGACTTGAAATGCCAACACAGACTTTACTGGATGCTCTAGAGAATTATCGAATGAAATGAGGGTAGGGGGTCCTTTATATAGATTGTGAAGAGGTGAGGAGCCTTTTGGGGAATAGTCACAAATGGTGGCTGGATCGAATGAAATGAGGGGAGGGGGTCCTTTATATAGATTGTGAAGAGGTGAGGAGCCTTTTGGGGAATAGTCACAAATGGTGGCTGGTCTATTTTGGGCTTACCTAAAATTAACCTATTAACCCACTAGCTTGCATGGACAGCTCAAAGGTCCACTTAGCTTAGAAGCCCAAGTCCACACTTGATTGACTCCACTTAAGATGAATTATATTAAATACTCTCATCTTTTCCATTTCTCAATCAATGTGGGATACAAGACTCTCCACATTTCCAACTCTTCATAAACCCATTATAGTTGCACACTTTTAACAATTAATTTCCCATTCACCCGAAATTGGTTTTGAGAAAAAAAAAATATATCACGTTAATCTACTCCGAATGTAGATTACTAATTTGCAACTAATTTCCATTTTATTAAATGGAACTAATAACAAAACTTGGTCAAATATTGGTCAAACCAATTTCCAACATAGTCAAACGCGAAGATCATTGTGGGACTGAGGTATTATTTTCCGCTCAAATGGTTTTTTTTTTTTTTTTTTTTATCAATTTTGATCCCGGAAATACGCGGCAAAGTTTTGCACTAGCTATTGCTATTAGATTCGGGCCTACATTTTTTAATTAGTTGACCCCTTTTAATTAAATCTTAGACTTGTGACTAAATAAAATCATCACAAAGTTAAGTTTAAATGTGTAATGATTAACAAATCAATTTTTTTTTAAAGGCTATATTTAAAAAAAACAAAGATAAATAAATGCTAATAGGTCCTATTGAATAAAGAAATATATAAAATTTCCGTTTAAGGAAATTGTAACTTATTAATGAGACTAATGAGACGCCTAAAGTAGAAGTTTCTGCAAATTATTATGGCAAGGAAGGAGTACTTAAAAAATATTAAAAGTTTGTGCACATTATTATAAAACGGAAGAAGAAGTACTGTTTTTGTTATTTTTTAAAATGAAGAGAAATCAAACTTTTAAAGGTAGTAAGGTAATAGTTATCCAAACATTAATGGTGAAAATTGAAATTAACCCTGAAAATAAGTTACTGTAAAAGTTTATAGGGCAAAAATGGACATCTTAATTCTTAGGTATACTCCTCCTTCTGTCCCGTTTTAAACTTCAAAAATTTTTATTTTGGGTGTTTCATTTTAAACTTCAAAACCTAAAAAAAAAATAAAAAAAAATAACAATGATACACATAGTGAAAACTCAAAGGGAAAACTCATAGCGAAACACTCTAATCCGTTGGATGAGTTTTTAGCAGTGGGGTCCACAAAGATTTATTACAATCCAACGGATTACATTGTTTCGCTATGAGTTTTCCCTTTGGGTTTTCACTATACATATCATTATCCAAAAAAAAGTTTTTTATACTTCTTTATTTGTGGGTCTCACATGTCATACTCACAACAATTACTCACTAACTATTGAGAAAATTACCTCCTAGTCCCTGAGTAATATTGAATCTACGTATTAGGACAAGCATATTTTTAATTTACGTCCTAGTCCTACAACATATTTTATGTAACCATATAGTCCTTTAGTCTATTAACTACACCCCTGCCTCCCCTACTCTCTCTTATTCACACACCCAAAGATTTTTTTTTCTCTCTCTCTCTCTCTCTCTCTCTTCTCTCTCTAACTCACCGGCGACCCCTCCCCTCCTAACCCCGGCGACCCCTCCTTCTCCGGCGACCCCTCCCAACTCCGGCGACCCCGCCGCTCTCCCTCCAACTCCATTACCTCCGGCGAATTCCTCCCCGACCTCCGGCAAACCCCTCCGAGCCTCTCTCCGAACTCCGGCGACCCTCCGACCACTCCATTACCTCCGGAGAACACCTCCCCAACCTCATGCGAACCCCTCCAAGCCCCTCTCTGAACTCCGGCGAACCTTAAAAAAAATTACAATCTCTCTGTGCTACCCATCCCCAGCCACCCCCTCCTTCTCCGCCTCCTAGATCTACAAGTCCGGCCAACCCCCCCCCCTCTCTCTCTCTCTCTCTCTCTCTCTCTCAACACTCTTCTCCGGCTTCCTTCCTCTTCTCCAGCCCAACTCCAAGTCAACAACAAGGCCTGCACTATTCTCCTGTTGTTGGTCCATAAATCCCCAAATATCAGCCTTCTCACAGATTCCGGCACCAAATCGATCGGCGGTCTCCCATCCCCCATGGTGAAGAAAACTCTAAAGAGGCTGCTCATGTCTCAATCTCACTCTACCTGGAAACTGTATGTAGATGTGAAATATCCTTTTGTTTTCTGTTATTCTTATTTTGCGTGTGACAGTAAGGTTGAAGGATTGTGGTTTGTGAAATATATTTTTTATGTCATTTTTGGTTTTAGAAAACATGGGGAATGGTCAAAATATATTATACTCCCTCCATCCTATTTTAAACTTCAAAATTTATATTTTAGGTGTCTCATTTTAAACTTTAAAACCTAAAAAAGAAAGATTTTTAAGCAATAATTTAAGTTATCTAAATTATTTTTATAAAGATTATTATATTTATTGATACACTATTACTCCCTCCGTCCCACCCCACTTGAAACTTATTTCCTTTTTGGTCTGTCTCACTTCACTTGAGACTTCCAAAAATGGCAATCTTCAATCTACCCCACCCACTCATTCTCTCTCTTCATTTTCCACCACACAATTCATTCAACCAACCTACTATTAACCCCACTCATTCTCTCTCTTCATTTTCTACCACATATTTTCTTTATTTTATTCTTTTTCCTTAGTTATTGTGCCCACCCCTTAGGTCTCAAGTGAGGTGGGAAGGAGGGAGTATATATTATCAATATCAATTTTTAGATTCACATTAGAATAATTAAAGTAAAATACATTATTACTCAAAGTTTATGCAAACTAACAATGAACAAGCAAAAGACTAATTTTCTAAATCAAAGGAAGTATGTTTTCAAGTTGGTGTTTCTCGTGTAAATTTCAAATTTATAATTTCTAGTTTTGAACGTACTAGAGTGCTTGTAAATTGTAAAATAATGGGTACTTTAGAGATGTTCTCAAGTTTCGGTTGTTTCATGTAGATAAATGAGAACACCCGAGAAGTTCTTATTGTTTTGTGAAAAACCGAGAATGATAAGTTTCTTTATTGCCTTAAGTTTGATTGTCTTTTTAGTTGTTGACAAATGAGATTTAGTAGTTGACAACTGAGAACTTACTGATAAGTTCTCAGTGGTTTGGTCGTCGGAGTTGGTGACCGCAGGAGTTGATCATGCTTTTAGTAGTTTAGTTGAAAACTGAGAACTTACTGATATGTTCTAAGTTGCTTGGTCCCTAGAGAGGTCACCGAAGTTGATTGTGTTCTTCTATTTAGTTGACAACTGAGAACTTAGTGATAAGTTCTCAGTTGTTTAGTCATCGGAGTTGGTCGCCGCCGGAGTTGATCTTGTTCTTAGTAGCTTAGTTGACAACTGAGAGCTTACTAATAAGTTCTCAACTGTTTGGTCGCTGGAGTTGGTGGTTGCCGGAGTTGTTCGTGTTCTTAGTAGTTTAGTTGACAACTGAGAACTTACTGATAAGTTCTCAGTTGTTTGGTCGCCGGAGTTGGTGGTCGTCGGAGTTGGTGGTCGTCAAGTTTGATTGTGTTCTTAGTAGTTTAGTTGACAACTGAGAACTTACTGATAAATTCTCAGTTGTTTGGTCGCCGGAGTTTGATCTTCTTCTTGCCGGTTTAGTTGAGAACTGAGAACTTACTGATAAGTTCTCAACTGTTTGGTCGCCGGAGTTGATGGTCGCCGGAGTTGTTCGTGTTCTTAGTGGTTTATTTGACAGCTGAGAACTTACTGATAAGTTCTCAATTGTTTGGTCGCCGGAGTTGGTGGTCGCCGGAATTGTTCGTGTTATTAGTAGTTTAGTTGACAACTGAAAACATACTGATAAATTCTCAACTGTTTGGTTGCTGGAAGGTCACTGAAGATATAAAAAAAAAAAAAAAAAAAAAAAAAAAATTGCCGGAGTGGTCGCCGGAGTTGGTGGTCGCCGGAAATGGTGCTTGCCGGAGTTGTTGACTGGAGAAGGTGGTGAGGGATAGCCTAAGGGGATAGTGGTTGGGGTGAAAGTAAAATGTTGAGAGGGTGTAGTTAGTAATATGTTGAGGAAGATGTAAGCTGGGGACTATATGGTTAGTTAAAATATTTCTTGTCTTAAGAGGTAAATAAGGTTATGTTGAGGGACTATATGGTAAATGCCCCCTAACTATTTCCTACCTCACTTTCTCTCTCCTACCAAACCGTCTATACTCACGACACATCACATTTTTTTCTTAATTCTTGAACCCAATTTTTTTTTGAAGTTTAAATTGGGATGGGGGAGTATCATTAGTTCAGTTGAAAAGTTATCTTCATTTTCTGTTCTATAGGGCTATATATATACTCCCTCCGTTCCAGGTAAGTTGCAACAATTTGACTTTTTATGGTCAACATACATTAACTTTTACCAAGCATTGGTGTCAAACTAATGATCACAATGAAATTTTTAAAACTGTTATTGATAAATCACTTAATGATTTGTCAATAACATTTTTTAGAATTTCATTACAATGATTATATCGACATCAATGTTTGGTCAAAGTTCAATTATGTTGACCAAAAAAAGTCAAATTGTTGCAACTTACCTGGAACAGATTGAGTATAGGTTGGTGTTTGGACCACCTATCCACTAAATATAGATACATGGAACATTTGTCTATGGAGATGGAGAGAGAAGTACTGAACTGAAAGCCAAACAGAGCACAAACAAACTACAACAAAGAAAATGACATCCACTCACCGACGTCTCTAGTAACAACGGTTCACCTCCAAAATAAAATTAAAATTTCCAAAGAGTGAAACTAATATTTTTATTTTTAATTAATTTTTTGAAACGAGAGGTGCCACTGCAATTGATTGATATGATGATTATACTCCCTCTTCCCTCTGTCTTGAAATAAATGTTACAGTTGATAATTACAAATGTTTGGTTATGTTTTTTTTTTATTGCCTCAATCTATTCATGAGAGTATAATGACACTTCCTATGCGTTTCTAATGCTTGTGCCTATTAGAATAGGTAGTGTAGGAAAATAACCAAGCTTCATATCTTATTTTCAGTAATACGACAATTATTTTGAGACAAACGAAAATGAAAAGTAGGACAATTATTCAGAGACACAGTGTAATAATTACTCCTATAACCTTTAACTTGTCAATTTCAAAAAATATATCTTAATTGTTTGTGCATTATTTATACAAAATAGTAAAATTACACCAAAATTATTTCCTAATTTAAAAAAGGGTACGTCGGTAGACGCGGGTGGTGATAGGGCTCATGTCAGTAGATAATGTTTTTTGAGTCCAAATCGAAATAATTATGAGAATAAAGGGAATTATTCTATGATACAAGCAATAATAAAACAACTAAGTGCACTCTTTAAAAACAAGTTTGACAGTATAAAAAAATTGACAAGTCAACTACGACAAACCGTTATTATCAAAATATTTATGGACATGGGGTATTAATAAGAAACTAAATTGTGCTAGTATGGGAATAAATGGAATTGTTCCAGATTTTGCGTCACACTTTCCATTTACTAGCGGGTAACCCGTGCTCTGCACGGGAAACCAATACTATTTCTCAAAAAAATATTTTATTTATAGTTAACTAATATAGTAATCATTATTTTAATTAACATTGTTAATAATAATAGTTAATCTATATGATTACTATTATTATAATAATTATTACAATTAACTAATATTATTGATAGTAATAGTTAATATATATTAATAGCAATGATTAATCTATATAATAATTATTATTATAATTATTATAATAAACTAATACTATTAATAGTAATAGTTAATAGATATAGTATCTATTATAATTAGTTAATATTACAAATTAATAATTTAACTTATATAATAACTATTATAATTAACCAATACTAATAATAGTAAATGTATATAACCTATTATAGTTAACTAATACTATTAATAGTAAAAACTAACTTATAAAGTAACTATTATAGTTAACTAATACTATTAATAGTAATAGTTAACTTATAAAGTAACTATTATAGTTAACTAATACTATTAATAGTAATAGTTAATTTACATAGTAACTATAATAGTTAACTAATACTATTAATAGTAATAGTTAACTTGTATAGTAACTTTTATAGTTAACTAATACTATTAATAGTAATAGTTAACTTATATCATAACTAATATTATGAGCTAATAGTATTAGCTAATAATGAGAATATCAAAAGTCACACACATTTAGGATGGTGATGATGTGGCTTCACACAAATGAAGCTTTAACCTATGTTTGTCTATGTGTCAAAACCATAGCCCTCTTCACCAACTTTAATATATATATATATATATATAAGATTTTAGGTTTCCAATCTGACTTCTCTTTTTCTTCATTACTCCTAGTTCAAAGCCAGCCCAAGGGTCAGATTTTGTGTTATCTAACCGACCCTTTTTAACTTTGCAAATTGGCCATTCTTTAGGAAAGTTATCGCCTAACCATTACTACTATCCGCCTAAGTCCGTTTAGACCCCGCCTAGGCGTTAGGCCCTGCTGTGGCGCCTAGCGACCGCCTAGCGCTTTTTAGAACCTTGCTATTGTCTTTGTTCTAGTGGTTCCTTATCATATCTAAATTTTGATACTATAAAATATGAGCCAAGTTAAATCAACACCAATAATTTTCATAGTTTAAGGATTTATGATAGTTTTGGGATTTATGGCCAAACACCTCTCTTTTTTTTTTCTTTTTTTTTTAGAATTGTTATCAAGATTCATTGGACAATACGTGAACTCTGACAAAAATCTTTGAGATCATCTCCAACGGTACTCTAAAACTCCGAATATAGAGTATTGTTTTACTCCAATGGAACTCTAAACATTGCTCTATTAATAGAGACACTATCACTTGCTTCAAATTTGGTGCAAGGGATAGTGCTGCGCTATCCCATTTTTCTTATTCTTTTTCTTTTTAAATGTGCGTTTTTTGTTTTTCTTTTTGATATATATGAAAATATTTTACAATATAAAATTATATAACCTACTATTATTTATATATGTGAAACAATAATGAATATTGTCATTATATTCTTATTTAGTATAAAATTTGAAGCAAACTGTTGAAAATATTTGGTGTAAAAATTGCACTATTATAAAGAATAGTGCAATTTTTGCACTAAACTGTTGGAGATGGTCTGAGGATCCAAATAAATCTCAAACCGCCCAACAAGCCAAAAAAAAAAAATCTTTGGAGGATCTAATTAATCTCGAACCGCCCATCAAGCAAAAAGTGATCTGGATATACACCGAAGCATTACACCATATCAACAAGATGACCTTATTTGATAACCCAATTGGATATTTTCAGTTGGGACAATGATACACATAGTGAAAACAACAAAGGGAAAACTCATAGTGAAACACTCTAATCCATTGGATGAGTTTTTAGTAGTGGGGTCCATAAAGATTTATTACAATCCAACGGATTACAGTGTTTCGCTATGAGTTTCCCCTTTGAGTTTTCACTATATATATCATTATCCTTGTGGTTATGAGGATAAGAAATGCAGTTTTCAAAACTTTGATATTTTTTATTTTTTTCCAAACTTTGAAGCGCTAAACCAAGAAGCAATAGTGATGAAATCTATATATATATATATATATATACTAAAGTTGGTGGGGAGAGTTATAGTGTTGACATGTGGAAAAATTATAAAAAAACTTGCATATGGTGATGCCACATCAATCCTACCAACATAAATATGTGACTTTTCAAATTCTTTTTCTTAGCTAATAGTATTAGCTAATACTATTAGTTACTATATAGGGTAACTATTATAGTTAACTATTATAGTAACTATTACTATTATTAGTAATAGTTAACTATTATAGTAACTATTACTATTATTAGTAATAGTTACTATAATAGTTAACTATTACTAATAATACTAATAGTTACTATAATAGTTAACTATTACTAATAATAGTAGTTAGCTATTACTAATAATAGTAATAGTTACTATAATAGTTAACTATTAAAGTTAACTCTTACTATTATTAGTAATAGTTAACTATAATAGTTAACAATAGTTAACTATAGTAGTTACCTTATGTAGTAATTAATAGTATTAGCTAATATTAATATTAAGAAAATAATAATTAATTATTAATAGTAAACTATTATTATATTTTATATGTTTTTAATTAGAGTTAATTATTAAATAATTAAAAATTATTATTAATTAATGGTATTAGTTAATCATAATTTTTATCATATATATATATATATATATATATATATATATATATATATATATATATTAATTATTGCTATTAATAATAGTATTAGTTAACCATAATTGTTATATAAATTAACTATTATTAATAGTATCAGTTAATAATTATACAATACATGCTAATATTTAGTATTAGCAGTACTCACTCCATCTAAGAGTTCTACTTTCTAAATTTTATATTCCAAAGTCTTTCTCAAATTGACAAATTATAAGAAAAGATGAATAGTGTTTTGGACTATATTTTCTTTCTAATGCTTCTATAATTACAAAAATACCAAACTTACTAACTTATATATTGCCCACTTGCACTATGAATTGTGTTTTGGACATCTATATTATCAGCCCACCTGCAATGTTTACCCATTTCTATTATTTTTTAATAAGTGTGCATAAGCAAAGTAGGACTTTTACTTTAAAAAAAGAGAGTATTAATTAATCATAACAATTACTAGATATAAAAATTATTACTATTAATATTATTAGTTAATTAATTTATTATTCTACTAACACATTATATGTACACTATAGACTTTTATATTTACTAATTATAATGTGTATATATAATAAAAAATAATTTATTGGATAATAGCTAATATTATTAAGTCAATCATGTATAGAATTAAAAGTTAATTCATAATAATAATAAATCATCTTTAATTTCAAGTTTTAATTATCATAATAACTACAAATTATATGCAACAAAAGCTAAAAAAAAATTAACAAAATTATCCTAAATTTGTATGAAAATGTTTTAATTCATATACAATTTACTTATATACCCAAAAATATTATGATTATCTATTAAATAAAAATAGCAAAAAACAGATAAATTAGTTTCTCGTGCAGGTTCCCTACTAGTAAGATTCAATTTTCAAGTTTTGGTCTTGAATCTTGAGTCAACTTCAAGTCCACAATGGATTTGGTTAATATACATGAATATAAAATACAGGATGGCCAGGGAAGAGACAAATCTAGACAGAGTAACCAATCAAAGTTGGACACTTGTCAGCACTTTAACACACACTTGACACGAACAAAAGCGAGAAGTTGGCTTCTAAGCGTACAAAAAAATTACCACGCCATTTCCATATGAAAGCAGTTTTCAGAACCATACTTGATCACATGATGGTGCAGCGACCCTTGTCCTCTGTAGGCTGTGAAGCAGCTTGTGGGTGTCGGTTTGACTCGGAAGGGTTGTACGTGAACTCGGAAGTATCAAGTCCATACTGGTTCGTATACACAGGAAAAAGGGGAAGGAAACAGCAAAAGAATATTGAGTACTAGAGAATGATGATTGAGATTTAAACAGCTTGGTGCATAATACTCCCTCTACATCGGAAAGACAGTCTCATTTTGTTTTTGATAGTCAACTCAATTGACCTTTGACCATTTTCTTTGTGAAAGTTTGATTATCCTCATGATATTCGACGAATTGTTATTGATGCACTACAGAAATACCATTCTCCGTCTCTAAATGAATGTCCAAAATTCATTTTAGAGACATTTTGAAATTGTTTATTTTTCTTATACAATTGAAGGGCAAAGACATAAATATTACTGTTATCCACTTTTTAAACATTTTGTTTTCCAAGTATAAAATGACTAGTTAAGAAATTTTGGTAAAGAAAAAAACTTAGGAATAAGTCTTTTACAAATGGGACATTCATTTGGGACAAAAATTTCTTTAAAGTGGACAATCATTTGGGACGGAGGGAGTATCACTAACAATTTTTAAAAATGGATCTAAGGCTTTGTTGTTGTAATGAGAATGATCAATTTTATTTTTAAAAAATGGTCAAAGTTCAATTGAGTTGACCGTCAAGAATGAAATGAAACTATCTTTCTCCATAACGAAGGGAGTACAAACTTTCTTAATGCTCATTTCACGGGTTACTTCACTACTTACTAGCGGGAAAAAAAAAAAAAAAAAAAAACATGAAAAAACGTCATACCTTTTCTCTCATTCGAGTACTCCAAGCATCACTTCTGCTGGGACGTGAATCAAGGGCTCCAGTAGCTGGGACACCGGTTGATGGAACAGATTGTCTATTATTGATTAATGGCTGGCGGATTTGTTGCCTTGGACCACCTATGTATTCTTCATCACTGTCATAGTCAGCTGGTCTGTTTGCAGCCCTTACCAAAAGAGCTAACAAGAACACTAAAGCCTGCAATAAAAAGGAAATAGGAAGAAATAAAATTACAAAAAGGCTACACATTAAGCGGAGCAGCTCCTCAAAGAGCCGGAAGAACAAAGGGTGACACTTTAAAACCTTAGTAAATGTTTACCCGTAATTATTTATTGCTTTCTTTCTCAAGTATGCAACAAACTAGTTGGTCAAGAACCATTATAAACGAAACCTCTAGACTACCTATTTGAAACAAATAGATCACTCTCAACTGTCATAAATGAATGTCCCCTTTTGATGAATTTCGAAATTCACCTTTAAAATTTATCATATTCACGTGTATACTTGCAGTAACATATATATAAGGTGGATAACGATATTAGCAAGGGTACTCATGCGTATTTGCTTCTCAAAGTGCCCAAAAGTCGATTTTCTTAAAAATGTCCCTCAAAATAAAAAATGGATATTGCATTACTTAATTATAGCAAGCATTAACTAGTTCCATAGACGCGGGTTAAAGGAGCACAATTCTATACGCACACATTGCATATCATTAAAAAGCGTGGTCATGTAGAGCCGCCTCCTTGCATAATAGCCATAAGATTTATGATTATTTAAATCTAAAAAACTGATTACATAGTTTCAACTTTATAAGATAACAGACAACTTCCACTCTCATGCATTTGCCATTCATCAATCAAGGCATTCTCAAATGTTTTACATGTAAATCTAGAAAGACCGGTCGAAAATTTACAACTTTATCGGACAGAGAACACTTCCACCCAAAATGATAGTCCCATTTCCACTTTTTGTTTCTCCCCTTCCTAAAATGAAGGTTTCAAAATCACTGAATTTCCAAAACTTATAATGTAACCTTAAACTACTTGAAAAGTCAAACAAGACTATCAATTTGGGACGGAGGGAGTATTTGCCAGCCATCAACCAAGGCATCCTCAAATAGTTTACACCTAGGTTCTGTGCTTTGAACTACAGACAAAGCTGATCCACTGCAAGAAGAATTCCTTCTCCTCCCTCTCCAGTGCTTGCAGGAAGCAATATGTCATTGTCCAAGGTCATTGACTTAAATTTCAAATATGCTATGAACATATGAGAACTAGTTGCTTTTTGTTGAAGAATAATATAGATAATTATGTCGTCCTCTTACCAGCTTAACATTTTAAATGAGTGATGGGTTTAAAGTCCTCTAACTTGCATTAGTTTCTTTTGACATTGTTGGCACAAATATCAGCTTCTTGTTTGGTTTATCATGCAGCTAGTGTTGCATATCAGTTCATCATTCCACCTAAAAGCGGAGTTAGACGTGAAATGCATGCTAATGACTTAATAGGCATATGAACATGTCCTGAGAAAGTATATGGTACTAAGTTTATCAGTCACAATAAAAATTACTACCTCTGTCCCTAAATGAGTGTCCAAATTTCATTTTAAGGGACACTGAAAATCTCAACTTTGTTGTACAATTTGGTAGCAAATATTCATATATAATCTTGTAATCTCATTTCTAAACACTTAGTTTTGCACGTATAAAGAAACTGGTGAAAAAAAATTCGAAAAAAAAACATTTAGGGACAAAGTTATGTTCAAAAAAGACACTCATTTTGGGACAAAGATTTTTTGAAAATGGACACTCATTTAGGGACAGAGGGAGTATAAAATAGATTATCAGCACTTCCATATTTTCATAGTATCAAGTATTAACTCAACCAGTAATGAGAATGAAAGTAACATGGCATCATACTTCCAAAGCATCAGAACAGTATAGAGAGGGTGCAAGTACTTTCAGGAAATAAAGAGCGAGTTTCCGAGCCGCAGTAAGAAAACATTGTAAAGAGCAGCTGAATTGGATTCATGGCTACTTTTAGTTTTCTTGTTAAGAAATGTAAGGACACATACAAAGGCAAAATAAACACAGCTTACCTGGAATATAACAGCCCCAAGGGCAACCCATTTGACAATTTTCCAGTTATCATCCAGAAAATCATATATCATATCAAAATCTCCAGTTTTGTCTTTTGGAATTTCCTGTCATAAGTTGGAATTAGCAATCAGTAACCAAACATACTGTCTAACATAGTATTATCATTATTTACAAGAACACTCACATCTTTCCAGCTCTTGTCAAAAAATATGAACGCGGCACATCCCAGTTCCGCCAAGATCAACAAGACCAGCAGAAATGAATACTGCAGAAGATTAAGGAATCCAATATTCTTTGAAGAAGAAGAACAATATAGAACAGCATGTTATGCTAATACGAACACATCACATGTATCATAATCATGATTTTTTCCCTTTTGTATAAGCTTTCTCTTCTTCTTCGCTTGGTACATCAATTATGGGCTCTGACAGAGACGCACCAATTACCAGAAGTGTACTTCTCTCTCCCCCCCCCCCCTTTTTACATGCCAAATAGAATAAAAGATAGAAAATGTCTGAAAACTGTGACAAAGTGAATATCTCAAATCCAGGCTCTAATGGCACACGTTAAATAGAATGGCAACCAGTTATTAGTGATGAGAATGATATAAACATAACATCGTGGAATAAGTGAGTTGTAGGCCTCAAAGAGATTGAAATCATAAGTGTCCTTAAGTTACCATGAATTGGGTGATAAATAAGAACTAGGATACACATGTGAGGCAGCAGCCATTCCGTGTTGCTGCTCCGATGCAACCAAAACAAGATACAACAAACAGAACTGCACCAATCCCAATAAATAAATATATGAACCTGCAAAAAAAAGTTAGTTAAAGTAATTGAACCTTTCTTGAATCAACTTTCATGCATAAAACCTGCAACTACGCTATTTACTACCCCGATCCTATTTCCCTTAAGCCAACCGCACAAGAGAGTCAGGGATAGAAGGTAAAAGAATTTAGACATATCAATCAAAGGGTTAACAAGCCAAATGCCGATAAACACTATCTATTCCTCAAAATGTTATTAAATGAATTTCTTTTTCTCACAAAAATGAAAATAACCAGAGTGATAATGTGCTCTACTCTCTAGTCATTTCTGTTTTCCTAGTGGCTAATAGTAACATATGCTTATACTTGGAGAGAGAGATTAAAATTCAGACACCACAATGGATGAAGTATGAACTAGTGCGGAAAACGTAAATACAAATGTTGATCGACTCTGATAGAAGTAGGCGCCATACCAGAGTTTAGGCAAATTGATAGAAATGTTGGATGACAGAGACACAGCCATTAGCATTGGGCGACCAAGCAGTATCACGTCATCACTTGAGGGGGCAATATCTGAATCACCACCATTTGCATTTTTGTACATAACAAAAAGGTAGATCCCGTAACCCACCATTGCTAGACCAGTAAGAGTTAATATGAAGTTGAGGAGCTTCAACAGACACTCCAAACATCCCCTACACGCCATTATCTGCAATCCCTGGGAGTGCCTTCAATTACAATTCTAATGAAGTCCTTTCTAATTCATCAATCCCCTAAATTGCTACAAAAAAAGACCACATTTAAGCTACAAAATTAGAACACATAAACCTCAACCATAAGAGTTATCCTCATACTAGAAAACTAGTTTAGGGAATTATAAAAGAAGGAGATACATGACATTGGTGTGTAATAACTTTCTATAATGAAAGGAAACTGCGCATGTTAAGCCTTAAGGAATTAGAGAAAATAACTTTTGACACACATACGAGCACACCCATCAAAACAAAGTACTCATACTCTTTGGTCAACAGTCAACACATCGAGTTTTAGAGTAAGGTTGGTTTGTCGAACCACGTCAACCTAGTGGCATGGTGTAACTGTGTAAGTTCTGCTACGGTTAGACCTTTACCAAGAGGCAACAATCCTGTGTGCAATATGAATTGTCCCGCACCACATCATTCTTTTTATATTTTATTCTTGGTCCGAAATGAAATATATATATATGTGAAAAGGAAGCAAAAAAGCTAATAATTATGACATAAATAAAATTTGGAATATAAAATTGCATCCTGACTTTTTTTGTTCTTTTTTTTTTTTTACATTCTACTCAAATTGATTATCATTTGCAGGAGGAAAAAAGGCTTATCATTAGACGAATAAGTAGGAATCAATAGTAACATTTCTCCAACAAAAATTTTAACTCTCAACTAAGGTCCAGGGATATGAAAATTGAATTCGAACAAAACTCTTGTGAAATTCGACTTGAGATCTATCAGGCATTAATTTTAATTTTCCAGCTCAATTCATACAAAATTATCCCGGGATGAAAAATTTTAATTTCTAAGCAAACAGACAAGCCTTACCGATGAATCTAGCAAACAAAATTAAAATCTAATTCACAACCTCCATAGATTGAACAATCGCATAGATTCAAACCAAAGAACAACTGCGAATTGGTCAAATTACTCGTGAATTTCACACTATTTCGCTTTAAAAAAAAAATGTACATCAAAAACACGAGCGATTTAGATCGTAAGAGAAATCAAAATCGAAATAGAATCCACTTACAGGAGGTAGGAGTGATAATCGGCGAGATTTCTAAAGATTGGACGAAAATCAGATACAGACGGAGGAGGGTCTGGAAATTGAGGTAGAGATTGAATTGAAGAATGTCAGTCTTTTTTTTTTTTTTCTTTTTCTTTTTCCTCTATTGTAATATGGAGTGGATTTTATTTTTATTTTTTTTGTGTTTATCGGTTGATGTCGGTTGGATGAGGCGAGGTCGTGTTTTTGGCTAAACGAAAGAAGTTAAATTTTCAAATAACCCTTTCATGTTCAAATTATATGCACATCACACCCTCATAGACAACAATACTATCGATACCAAGTTTTAGATTTTTATTAGAACAATTATATCAACCTAATATTATTGCTTAAAGTTCTTTCGTAATAACAGCGAAAAAAAATATGAAAATTATTTGGGGACGGAGGGAGTATTTTATTATTTAGAAACTTTTTTTCTTATTTTAAAATGAACAAAAAAAATTATACTATTGTGTGTGCGCCACTACTAAACTATTGGTTAAGATTTTGGATGGTTGTAAAAGCGCTATATAAAATAACAGCATATGATGATAGAAGTAGCCAGCCTAGAGGATGCATACATATTTCCAGCTCGTTAACCCTGTTAAGCATTTCTAAATTTCTCTTCCCACAGTTTCAATTATATGAGTAATGAGTCACTTGATTATTTGATTTATATATCAAAAGTGACTTTCACTAAAGAAAATGATAATCTAATCGTTCTTATAAAATTTTAAAATTTATTAAGTAATTTATCAATAATATTTCTTCACTTATTATAATGATTAGATTTATATACTTTTTTTGTAAAATTTCACTTGTATTGTATTGACCAAAAATATCAAACGTGGCTAATAAAAGTGAGACGGGTCGAGTTTAAATTAAGGGTTGATAAGTACTATAGTATTAATCCATAAGGAGGTTCTTGCCCTTGTGTTTAACCATAGGGGTGTCTTTTGCAATTTACCCCGACACACACAAAAGGTGTTTTCTATTCTTTTTGACAAATGGAGTACAGCTTGTCAACCCACCCTTTTGTTTGTTAACAGAAAATTCACACTTGTTTGCAATTTAATTTGTAATATTTATAAATAAAAATTCCCTATTTATTGCCGAATGAGTGCGGTCGGTTGTGGTATTTTAATACCGACTGACGTTCAAGTGAGGCTACCACGTCAAATTCTGAAATAATACTCCTTCCGTCTCATTTAAATTTAAAAAAAAAATGAGTTTAAAAATTAAGAAAAAATGTGATGTGTTGTGAATGAAGATGATTTGGTAGGAGAGAGAGAAAATATATTAGAAAATAGTTAGTGGATAATTGTTGTGAGTATGACATGTGGAGCCCACAAATAAATAAATATAAAAAAACTTTCCTTTTTTTAGGTTATGAAGTTTAAAATAGAACCCCGAAATGGAAATTTTTAAAGTTTAAAATAAGACGGAGGAGTATTTTCTTTTAAACGGATACGGAGTATACTGAAATAATAATAGGGAGTAATAAGAAAGAGATTATTTCCCTAGGCTCCAAAAACAGTTCAAACTATAGAAGATTAATTTCTCAAAAATCTGAAACAAAACCTAAAAAGACTTCGGATTATTTTATTTTATTTAAAAAAAAATCACAAGTTAAAATTTTATTGCACAAGATAGTGCCGGAGAGACATGCCTCAGACCACGGACGAAACTTGGAGAAATATCTAAGAAACGTGTCTCAGACCGCAGATAGACCTTAAAAAAATGTAGAATCCTTATAAAAACAAACATTTGGTTGGAGGGCTTTTGAAAAAATATCCTAGTTATCTTAGCGGTTTTCACATGGGAATATGTATTCCTCTCTAAAGCCACATTAGTTTAATGTAGACACGCCCGGTTCATGAATTCGGCGGTTTGCCGGTTCATGAACCGGCGGTTCGCCGGTTAACAAAATTGATAAACCGCCATGACCCGTATACATCCGGTTTACGGTTCCGGTTCATGAACCGGCGGTTCATCCGGTTTGTTTGCTTTTTTTGTTTTTTTTTTTTTTTTTTTTTTTTTTTGCAGGCTGGGTTGGGCTGGGCTGCTGCCTGCTGGGGCGGCTGGGCCTGGGCACCGAACTAGGCCTAGGCGGTTGGGCTTGCTGTGGTTTGTGTGAGAGTGTGAGCTGGGCTTGTTTGTCTTTTTTTTTTAGTTAGCCCATTTAAAGAAAAGTGCTTTTTTTTCCTTTATTTTTTGGACAGAATATATGCAAAGTATATTTCTGACTTCTTTTTTTTTAACAAAATTTTTAAAAACATGTTATCATGCAAGTTTTAAAAAAAATTAACTTTTTTTATTATATTTTGCATTAAAAAAACTCAAGAAATATAATGTATAGAAAAAAAGGGGACGGGACCCTTTTAATTTTATTAATTCGAATAAAAACTACATAGAGGGGGACAACCAACCTTACTCTTTTATAATTAAGGGAGGAAATTTAGGAGCCTTACCTCATCCTAAATACTAGATTACAATAAAAAATTAAACTCCGTCCCTAAACTATCGGTGCATTTTCTTCTACACCTTCTTGACCACTTGCTCCCATATTTTCTTCAATGAGTCCCCCATTAAAATATGCATCCTCATCACTTGACCATCTTTCTTCTTGATCCCGAATTTCCGCTCTATACGAATCCCAACACACATTTGATTTTCTAAATTCTCCACATTTAGCCTTGAACGTTGTGGATCCAAAACATTTCCCGACATACTAAATATTTGCTCTACCGCCACCGTTGAAGCCGGAGATGCAAATACTTCCTTTGCTATTCTTGCAAGTATAGGAAATGATGTCGCCCTTCTTGACCACCACCTTAGAAGGTTGAAATTTTCTCCAAATTCTTCAAAAGTTGTCCCCAAATATTGCTCTAGTTCAATGGGCATGCTAGAAAAAGACGTGGAAGCTCTAGGACGTTTGTTCGTGCCATACACTTTTTCACTCCAATTCTTTTTTCCAAGTCGACCAGCTCCACGTCCAACATCTACTCCACCACCACTTCTAGGAACAATAGGATCGGGAGTAGTTTGATATTCCTTGTAAAGAGCGCCTAAATCCCTTTCGACCCCTTTTTTAATAGTCACAATCACATCATTGTAAGCCCCTTGACCTTGCTCATGATACATATAATCATAATACAATGTCAACATATCTTCTAACCCAACCAATCGAACTCTTGGATCGAACACTTTAGCTACCAAAAAGATGGTTGGTATATCCTTGAAATATTTTTCTCATTTCTCCCTCATTTCCCTTATGGCGGAACCCATTTGAGTATCACTCCAAAATTCACTAAACACCATTGCAACATTTATGCAATGATCCAAAACTTCATTTGAAGTAGGGTAATAAATACCCGACAACTCAACGGTAGCATCTTTGAACACCTTCAAAACTTCCAAGACATTCTCACAAGCATCCCATTGAAATGGAAATAATGTCTCCCGATAGTTTATGCTAGTCAAGAATTGACAAACCGGTTCCTTGTAATCCATCGATTGAGACAACAATCTATAGGTGGAATTCCACCTATGTGTAACATCGGGAGCGAATCTCCTTTCCGTAATGCCTTTGCTCTTGCAAAATCGGAGCCATTTGTTTTGAGTGGTAGCAAATCTTCCAATATGGCAAATTGCATCTCTAATGGGACGGATTGTGGTACTCATGGCATTTAAAAAATCTTGAACACATAAGTTTAAAATATGACAAATACATCTAACATGAAAATATTTCCCACCAATTGACGGTTGAGGAGTGAATTGTAGTTGAGTTTGTGACCTTTCCATCAGTGCATCGAGTTTGTCTTTATGATTCCTATTCAAGTGGCTTCTTGCATTTCCATACCCATCACCGGTTTTGAAATTGAGTGGATGCTTACAATTGTTGCATTCAAGAACAAATTGATCTTCAGTGCCTTCCACGGGCTTTTTGGTAAAATGAATCGTCATTATATCGGATTTAGGTTCCTTTGCTCCCCGTCCCCGTCCCCTTCCACCTCGACTTCTACCTCCTCCCCCCGTCCCCTTCCATCTCCATTTTCAACACTTTCTTGTGTGGGTGGTGTGGTTGGTGCAATGAATGGACGACGTTCTTCGACCTCCCGAATTGCATCTTCATAATCACCACCCTCTTCTACATTTCGAATGACTTCATTAACATTGAAATCATTTGCGTAACGGAATGGATTATATGGTTCCCATTCTTCCTCATGGACCTCACCTTCATTAGCAATATTTTTTCCACGGTTTTGATCCATATTGACACCAAAGGATGAGAGAAAAACGGCTTAAATGGAAGAAAATGGCTGAAAAATGGAAGAAAATGGATGATTATAGGCTGAAAATTAAAAAAAGAAAAAAAAAAGCAATTTCCGTCAGAAATTTAACAGAAAAACTAACGAAGTTCTTAAGAATATTGTAGAGAGATATTAATAGTGTAGAGAGAGTCTTTTTGAGCTTGTATGAAAAAATAGTGAAGAGGGGGGGTATTTATAGTTAGATAGGGCTGGAAAGAGAGTAAAATGTTTTTTTTATTACAAAGAGGTCACTAGGCCGTTATGTTTCAAACGACTGGTTGGGCAGTCACTAACTACTCACTGGGCTGGCATTGGCAAGGCTGATTGGCATGGTATTGGCTGAAGCCTGAAGGCCCAACGGTAATAATTTATTACCGTTGCCTTTTAATTTATTGTCGGTCATTCAATTCAACCACTAACCAGTACCACTGTACCCGACCAGTCCCAGTCCAAGTCCAGCCGGTTTATTAAAAAAAAAAAAAAAAAAAAAAAAAAGAGTAAATATCCGGATAACCCGCCGATTCATGAACCGTCGGTTTATTCGCCGGTTTTCAGAGGGCAACCCATAGTTAACCGTGAACCGGCGGTTCACGGTTAACATTTTGACTTCCGGTTCACTGTTCGCCGGTTTACCGGTTAATACCCGGTTCATAACCCGCCGGTTCTCCGGGTTATTTGACCTGGATGGGCGTGTCTAGTTTAATGAAAACTAAAACTCCAAATTATCCTTATCCAACCCAAACCATAAAACAAGTCAACCCTCGCCCTAACCCCTCGGTTTGTATCACACTCTATTAAAGTTAGGTCATCATCCCCTTCAGAAACTTTGTAAATGGTGAGGTTGTCCAATCAATATACTGGATCACTTCAAATTGATGCAAGACGAATAGGACATCAACACACTTTGTCTCTCCATCAATCAGTCCTCTCTCCCTCCTCCCCCTTTGGCACCTTTCTTCCTATCCCCCTCCGGTGCTTCTCCGGAGATGCAAACGTGAAAAACATCAAAATCTCAACAAACTAAAGAATAGCAGGTGACGGAAAAAAAAAACATCAGTCATGAAAAGATAATGTCAATGAAGCTATAAGAAGTACACAAGTGTGATTTCAATCGTGAAAACTTGATATGTATTGTTGAGTCTCGATCTAACAGCTTAAGCTTTTAAATTCAGTGGTAACTGTTGGAAAAATATGTTGTGTGTGAAGGAAATTGTGTACATTTCCTTGGAAGAATCGTTTGTCGTTGGACAAAGATTATTGTGGGTTCATATTCTACTCCGTGAGAACATGAAAATGATATTTTTATTTGTTCAATTTGAAGATTGGATGATAAAAATATTATAGCTTAAATAAATGGATGGAAGTTGGAAATGTGAGTTTGTCTCACATGTGAAAAGAATGGAAAAACTAGTTGGTAGTTTTTGCCATTTTTATTGAATTATAATTCTTTTAATTCAAGATTAATTCCAAGAATAACTTCCAAGGTTAATGATTGGCAAATGAAACTCCAAAAAGAAATTGATGGCAATGTTAATTGTTGAATTAAGATGATCATCAATATGTGGATTAATTAGAGAATTAATCATTGGGGAGTGTTGAGCTATAAAAGAAATACCCACAACTCTTTGAAAGTGAAGAGAAAAAGAGGAGAAAGAAAAAAGAACACACAATTGAGAATTTTTCCTTCAATCTTCTTCCTCCCTCTTGCAATTTGTTCATCTTCTTCCTTTGGCCTCCTAGAACAAAATCAATGGTGATATCGTCCAAGCATATTAGTTCATTTCGCCGGAAGGCTTAAGTGCGAAGTGGTTCCGGTTAATCCGTTTTATCCTGGGAGACTAACGCCCGTTGAAACCTCAAGCAGTCGTAGAGAGGAGGACGAATTAGTCTTAAGGAGAGTGTGTTCTCACACGACTCGGATACAAGAGATCAAAGATGGACAAACCCAATGAAGAGATCAAATACGGTTGTATCGTTTCTTTTCATGTTTTCATTCTTTCAATTTGTAATTGTAATATATTGTAATCGTATTCCTTTCGATATTTACAAGATTTTATCCAACAATCTTAAGACCTTAAGCATTCGTAGAGAGGAGGACGAATTAGTCTTAAGGAGAGTGTGTTCTCACACGACTCGGATACAAGAGATCAAAGATGGACAAACCCAATGAAGAGATCAAATACGGTTGTATAGTTTCTTTTCATGTTTTCATTCTTTCAATTTGTTGAGAAAGGATTGCAGATTACAAGGATCTTGTGGCGTGATGGCTACGGGAGAAAGCATGAAAGACGATGAGGAACAATGGGAAAGAAAGCAAGAAAATTTCTGCACAGATTTTTCTTGACCAGCTGTAGTAAAACAGCATATCCTGCTTCGTTAACCGTTGGATTGGGCCGAAATTTTTTGTACATGTTCACGACTCATAGGAGAAGATTCTGAACGGTGGAGATTGGAATATATAATGTGAAAGTGAAGATAAAAATTTCGGAACAGAGTAGTTTTTGTGAACTAAAACACTAATTTTAATTTCTTTTTAATGAGATTAATAAAGATGGAAAGATTGATGCTCCGTGACATCAACTATGTTACAATGATTGTATAAACCAATTGTGGCTAAGCCTCATGTAGTGGTTATACATCATGTGATATGTCTCTTATGATTCATTTCGTATGAATCATAGTGAAGAGATTGGAAAGTTCATTGGAACTAAGAACGTTGGAAGATTAAGTCTTTAACGTTACGTTGACGAAAATAATAGGGCTTCTTATGAGAAGTTTTTAAAACCTATTATTGTACATGGTACGAAGTTCACAAAGATTAACATGATAGGGCTTCTTGAAAAGAAGTTGTTAAAACTTATTATTGTTAATAGTGACAAAAGTTACAAAGATAAAAACAATAGAGCTTCTTGAAAGAAGTTGTTGAATTCTATTGTTGTGAAGTCACAAATACTAAAACTATAGGGCTTCTTGGAAGAAGTTGTTAAAACCTAATAGTCGATAAGTGACTAATGTCATGAAGACAAAAAAACAATAGGACTTCTTGAAGGAAGTTGTTAAATCCTATTGTTGTTGATTATGAAAAATGACACAATGTTTAGAAGGAGGGCTTCTAAATGAAATTGTGTATTATGTGAATGAGAATGTAAATGTCTCGAATTTAGAGGTACTCCAAAATGAGACATTTAATTTTGAAATAATTAATCTCTAATAATAATTTCATTAAGGAATTAAGAGATTTATTAAGATGGGTTGTTACAAGAAATAAATTGTGATAATTCTCTTAATGAATTAGCAATTTATTCTTGGAGTAAATTCTCTAATTAAGTTAGAGAGTTATATTTGTAACAACAAAGTAATAATTTGGTTTTTAATTGTTGAAAAATTAAAGCCAATGTTTTGAGCGAAGGCTCTTTGTGTGGAGACAAATTTCCAACGGAATGTGGGTGTTCCAAGTATGTTGATCACCATCGTGAGAAGTTAGAAAATTTTGTTAGCCTCGACTTTAAGTGATGGCAACAAAAGATGTTCTACTTAACCACCTTGAACTTAGTGAGGTTTCTTAAGGAACATCCTACAAAGTTGGTGGAAATGAGACGGATGTTTAATCCGTGAGTGCGGTTGAAGCATATGCGTTTCTTTTGCCAGAACTATATATTTAACGGATTTTTGGTTTCGTTATATAACATATATAGTACCAAGAAAAAGGAAAAGAATAGTTGGAGTTTTGGACTATAAAATAAAATCGAGAATGTTGGTACAATGAAATTCATTGCAGGCCGTTTCTTGATTTAAAATAGTAGACTCCATAAACCGTAAAAAGTCAAATGAAAGAATTGAAATAGTCCTTCATGAAATCCATGTCGAATGGATGGTGATAAGTGAAATTTTCAAGGGACGGAAATAATTGAAAAATTAATTTTCACTTGAAAAGATTTCAAGAAGCAACTCAAGCATAAATGAATTGAAATGAATGTTGAGATGCTTGCTATTCATCTTTGTGTTGGAAAAGAGAATAGAGCTTAAGATAAGAAGTTGTGTAACACTTCTTGTGATGAAAGCAAATGTGGTGGAGCATATTGAAATGCTTAAGGCAAAGACAAAGTTTGTCAAACTTGGTCAAAAGTCAAACTTGTTTGAAAAGTCAAACTTGTATGAAAAGCTAAACTTGTTTGAAAAAGTCAAACATATTTATGGTGTCTTAAGAGACAAAGGTAGATGTCATCAAGGATGATATCCATGATGTATGAATATATGAAATTGAAATTATATCAACCGCGGGTTGAGTTGGTGACTAATAATGAGATTACGTCTCTTTACTTGGATCACATTTTTCATTCAAAAAGAAATGAAATGTGTGTTGAATTATATCATCACAAGTTAAGCATTGCGATGCTTTGTGATATGTAGAGATTTCAAACACATAGTAATTGTTATATATTATAAGCATTGTCTCGTTGAATGGAGAAGTTGGAAAACAACTTAGAAATGAGATAATGAAGATAAAACACTATTGAGTATAGTGTGTGTGCATAACATGTGTTTGTACACAAAATATCCATCTTGTAAATCACTATCAAAATGGTGTTGATGAAAAAAATGATAGCATTATTGCTAAATTTTGGACTAACCCAAAATGTGAGGGTGAGTCTACTTTGCAAAAATAAATACCTATTGATTAGGTTACCCCAAGAACAATGTAAATTTCATATGAAGTATGGAAACGTAGGCCTACGTCCACTTGTGAATGTGGGGGGTGGTTCGCAAAGTAGAAAGTCCAAAATCAACAAAATGGATAATTGGGTACAAGATGGTGAGTATGTAAACAATGAGTTTACATAATGGTTATATATGATTCAATGACTTTGAATATATATATAAAACAAAAGAAAAAAAAATGAAAATCAAGTATTGATGTCAAGTTCATGAAAATGAACAAATGATACTTTGAGTGAAATAGATCAAAGTGATGCTTTGAATGAAATAGATCAAAGTAAAATCTAGAATAAGGTGTGCAAGTTAGTAAAGTCACTAGATGATTTAAAACAAGCACAAAGATAATGACATCAAAAGGTTGATTTTGTCAGAAAGTGGATTAATCAAATATGACATGAGTGGTTATGTCATAATGTTGATTAAATCTATCAAAAATATGTTGAACTTGAGAGAAGTTTAGCATATGAGACATTTGGATTTAAAATTTCAAGAAGAACTAATGAATTTGCACTAAGCAAATTAAGATATAATTATTGGAAATTTGAAAAGGTCACGAGATATGGGTTTAGCGGATACAATCCTTGAAGTGGAAATTTCTAAGAAATTGAATGGACTTGCTTTAAGCTAGTCACATTGTGTGGATAATTCTTGAGAAATTAACAATGATGATTTAGCAATGGCTAAAACCCAATTGGCATGAGTCAACATCTATTGAAGAATAGAAGTGACATTGTTTCTCAAGCTGAACACTCGAGAATTATTGAAAGTCTAGTGAGTTGGAACACAAGTAATCCAAAATACTACCTCCGTCCCAACTCAATACGCATCTTTACTGTTTGGCACAATATTTAAGGAGAGATTATTTATATTCAAAAGTATTGTGAGTGGAGAATAATGAGTGGTTGGGAGGAAGAAAGAGAATGAGTGGAGAATAATGAGTGGTTGAGAGGAAGAAAGAGAATGAGTGGAGAATAATGAGTGGTTGGGAGGAAGAGAGAGGATGAGTGGAAGATTATAAAAATAATAAAAAACTTTCCTTTTTTGGATTGTGCACATATCAACGACACCCACTTAAAAGGTAAGTGTGCACATTGAGCTGGGACGGAGGTAGTATATAGTGAAAGTACTAAGGTACTTGAGATACAATCGAGATTACGGATTACATTACACTAGACATCTATTGATAATTGAAGGATATATCGATGCTATTTGGATATATGAAATCAAAGACTTAAGGTCTACGATTGGCTTCGTATTCTTATTAGCGGAAGCGACTATATCATGAAATCTTCTAAATAAATAAGTTATAAATAGATTCAAAGCGGAATCTAAATTTATAGCTTTAGATAAATGTGGTGAGAAAGCCGAGAGGCTACGCCAATTTATAGAAGATATTCTAAGGGATAAATCTTGTGCTAGCAATTGGTTGTATTGAGAGAATTCAATCGATGATTGATTGAACACAAAGCATTATGTGTAATGGTAGGTCTTGACATACATGTCAAAGACGTAATACCATTAAGAAACTACTCTCAACTAATTTGACTATGTGAAGTCAAATGAAAAACGGATCCGTTAACCAAATGGTTAGAACCGAGAGTTAGTTATAAATTATGGAGGGGAATGAGACATAAAGCCTCTTAGAGTTGATCACAGCGGAAAACCCAATCTAGATGACTGGAGATCCCAAGAACTAGATTCAAAACGGACCACCTAACTGTTAAAAGACTCGCGCGTCACTGTGGGGGTCAAATCCCCCAAGTCCATTCCTATTAGTGACATCCCGAAGGGACAAAGATAAGCAAAATACTTTTAATGACTCTTACGCGTCGAGAAAGTCGAGCGGGGTAATACGGGTTACCTTCAAGAAGTCACCTATGTGAGAGAGAAGTGGGGCCGCTTCGAGGAGAATTGTGTGAGGCTCAATTCTTAGACCCTCTCGCAGAACCAGGCATTATGTTCAGGGCCATGAACGAACATAGCTATGAGAAATGAAATATGTTAGGACATTACTTGTGTCTAGTATATGATCGGCTACACAAAAAGCATATCGATTAAAAGACATCGCGTCTATCGACTTGCGAGTAGAGTAAATATGCTAGTTCGAGCAGAGGTTCAATGGGCAATATCCCCACACCTTCGTATGCAAGTTTTTGTCTGCCGGACTTTATCACCAAGCTCGTCCTCAATTTCCTTCATGTGGGGGATTGTTGGAAAAATATGTTGTGTGTGAAGGAAATTGTGTACATTTCCTTGGAAGAATCGTTTGTCGTTGGACAAAGATTATTGTGGGTTCATATTCTACTCCGTGAGAACATGAAAATGATATTTTTATTTGTTCAATTTGAAGATTGGATGATAAAAATATTATAGCTTAAATAAATGGATGGAAGTTGGAAATGTGAGTTTGTCTCACATGTGAAAAGAATGGAAAAACTAGTTGATAGTTTTTGCCATTTTTATTGAATTATAATTCTTTTAATTCAAGATTAATTCCAAGAATAACTTCCAAGGTTAATGATTGGCAAATGAAACTCCAAAAAGAAATTGATGGCAATGTTAATTGTTGAATTAAGATGATCATCAATATGTGGATTAATTAGAGAATTAATCATTGGGGAGTTTTGAGCTATAAAAGAAATACCCACAACTCTTTGAAAGTGAAGAGAAAAAGAGGAGAAAGAAAAAAGAACACACAATTGAGAATTTTTCCTTCAATCTTCTTCCTCCCTCTTGCAATTTGTTCATCTTCTTCCTTTGGCCTCCTAGAACAAAATCAATGGTGATATCGTCCAAGCATATTAGTTCATTTCGCCGGAAGGCTTAAGTGCGAAGTGGTTCCGGTTAATCCGTTTTATCCTGGGAGACTAACGCCCGTTGAAACCTCAAGCACTCGTAGAGAGGAGGACGAATTAGTCTTAAGGAGAGTGTGTTCTCACACGACTCGGATACAAGAGATCAAAGATAGACAAACCCAATGAAGAGATCAAATACGGTTGTATTGTTTCTTTTCATGTTTTCATTCTTTCAATTTGTAATTGTAATATATTGTAATCGTATTCCTTTCGATATTTACAAGATTTTATCCAACAGTAACTTGACATGGTATCAAACTGAGTTCTTGTTCTGTCAAGGTCATGGGTTAAATTCGTCCCAATCAGAATGTGACCCGAAATTTTTAGTGTGAAAATAATAATATGTTGGGCATGCTCGAAATTTGGCATGCTTGTTGATCTCTCCACGTGTACTATTGGATCACAAGTGTGCGGTAATGTGAATGTTTGATATTCATTGTTAACTCCCGATCTTAAGCTTTTGGATCAAGTGATAACTTAATCTACATCCACGATACACTTGTGCGCTTTCGTTTGTCCAAAATTCCCACGGAATCGGAGTCGTAGATTAATTTGGTATCAAATTTTGCACCTCCCCTCATACAAACGACTACAATTGTGCCACATATACCCTTTTTTAATATCAGTGGTTGATATAATTTTATTTGAACTGAGTCTCACATGTATACCAAATTAATTCCAGCAGCCAACCCATCAACGAAAAGGACATTTCCAATTATAGGCCACTTGAAGAAGGGGGAGGGACAAATGTAAGACACGAGCAAATCCAAATCCGGTTTATTGAGTTTGATAACTAGTCTAGTGGTAAAGGTCAACTCGAATAGTAGGGAGTAATGGAAAGATGAATTTGGATTCTCTCCTCCCAAGAGCTTCCTGCCGACGGGGCAGATTAACGATCAAGATTAATTTGGTATCTGTGGGATCCACTTCAAGTCAAATCAATATAACCCATTATTGGAACATAGGGGGTACGTGGCACAATCTAGACGTTTGGAGTGCTAGTGTAGATCCTCTGCAGAAACAGTTCCAGGTCCCACATAGATGAAATAGCAAGTCGGGTAACATTGCAAGTCTTTGCCAACGCTAATGTACAATCTGTTTCGCATGACCTGCAAATGCTCATCGGCTAATGTACAATCATTTTTGCATACAGTATCTGTCCTTATCCTACCGATTTTCCTTTGCAAACGCTTTCTACTATGCCATTGAAAAAAAGTTTCCGAAAGGATGAGGATATTGAAGAAGAGGGTGTACATGATGATTTACAACAAGGATGTGTATGATTGTTGCGCATAAATTAATAACTCAAGGGCTCACCGGCCTTCCCTTTCCAGCTATGTTGAAAAGATTGTACGTTTGTGCTTTCGTTGATCTTTTGTTCGCTTTTCTTTCTCGTCCTCAAAGAGCTCAAAGAACCTTCAACTGAAAGAAAGATCAAGTTTTGAAGTCATGAGACAAGGTGTACGACCTCTGTACCAAAATGAATGTTCGAATTTATTCTTGATCAAGAGTAAATTCAGACATTCATTTAGGGACGGAGGGAGTGTATAGTCAAAAGGCACAAGTACATGAATACTGAACAAGCTCAACGTTGAGATCATTTTATAGTTGCTCCATAAATCATTCTACTACTGTCAATACTACAACATACTCCCTCCGTCCCAAAAATGATCTTCTCATTTGTCATTCCTCATTGTCCCAAAAAGTTCTTCCCATTTCTATAATTTAGGCTTAAAAGTGCATAAACACAACATGGCTAGTGAAGCAAGTGTTTATATCCTTTAAAAGTTTGAATAGTCAAACGTGAAGATCTTTTTAGGACGGAGGGAGTATTAAGTGAAAAAGAGAATGTCCAATTATTTTAGATATTACTTGTTATTTTCTTAGATAATGCTCGATATGTTTGGGGAACCTTTGATTCATACTATGATTGACGATATGGTAACTATGGTAAGAGGTTGAACGAACATGAAGCTTTTGATCATAATTATTAACGTGTGCCCTTAGGGCATAGGATAAGATGTAATTATGGTATTGAATTTACGTAAATATAGCAATTTTACTTAGAAAATCTAATATAATAACATAGATTCGCTTACATAATTACATCTTATCCTAATAATTACATCTTATCCTATGCCCAAAGGGCACACGTTAGAAAAACCGAATTATTAAACCCAAAGCCTGGTATAAATGCACAATAAAAACCAACATTATACTCCCTCTGTCCCGAAAAGTTAGACTTTCTTTTTTCTTTATTACGAATTATCTTTGAGCAATAATTTAGGTTATTTTTAATTATCCCAACGAAAATTTACAACTTGTTATTGATACACTATAATAAATACTACCAATACCAATTTAAAGATTTTCATTAAGATAATCAAAAGTAGCATTCGTAGTAACAACGAAAAAATAGAGACTAACTTTTCGGGATGGAGGGAGTACTATACTTCTCCTTTACATACCTTGCCATTCCCACACAACTTTTGACTCACCCTTCACCATTTTCGGGTAGCGATTTATACGAGTATCTTCTTGAACCAACTCCTCAACCTTCAGTAAATACGCAAATGAGAAATACCGTTTTAGAAAATGAAATTGGGAGGAATTTATGAGAAATTTGAAACTCAAGGAATATCATTTACAAAGAAAGGAAAAGGAAAATGAAAAGGGCGTGTCAGATGCTGCTACACGAAACTGTGGCTCCTTCTGTGCAAGTCAGTCTAGTAAGGCGAGATTGGACAAAAGACGAATAGATTTAGAAAAGGAGAAACACGTTACAATGCCAGTAAGAAACAATTTTTCCCTGTTTAATCGGGCTCGGGGAATTAGTTTTCCTACTGTTGAGCTAGTGCAGAATTATCTCACTTGGAGACAGCCCTAAGAAAGCAATCAAGTTTGAAACACCTTCTCCTGTCCTGACCCAGGTCCATTTGAAAATTAGCTGAAGCGGATCCAAACTGAAGAAGTAGCGAAGAACCAGAAACATGTAAACTTCACTAAATCCATCTTTCAGGGGGGTGGGGTCCAATTCTGTATTTACTAGTCAACTTCCCATGACTTGGAGCATACTCCCCCCATCCCATAATAAGTGTAGCAGACTTGTCAACCTTTTCAAGGATGGTGCTTTATTTGTTTGCACTTTAGTAGTAACTTGCTCACTCTGACCGGTAATAAAGGTTACTTACTTTGGGCGTCCCATTAAAAATCCCAAATGGAAACTTGATAGTACTTCTTTATTTAATGGGGCCCACTTTTCCACACACAATAACAATCCACTTACTATTCCGTACCCCCACATTCTCTCTCCCATTTTACTTTTCATACTCGCAACACCTACTCCACTATCAATATTATATTTACTTTTCACTATTTCCCGCGCATTCAATTTTGGTAACCATTGTTATGGGATGGACCGATGGAGGGAGTATTAAACTTGCACTAAAACTATTTGCTTTTTGAGAAACACCACAAATATTTTAAGATGGCCTAGAAAGAAAAACATGACATTTATGACTTATCATAGGGTGGAGGGAGTATAAGAAAACCAGGTAACAAAGAAGCATGTGCATACAAGCACAAGTGAAGCATATCCCAACAAAATGGTTAGAAAGATATGAAGAAAGTGGCTACCATCTTTAAAATCTCAAATTGAAGAAACAAAAGATTTTAGGAAACAGATACTGAGTACCTCTTTCCACAACTGCAGGTTCCTCCTTTCTCTAGGTAAAAGAAGATGGTCTCTCAACCACGAGGCAACTACCCAAGGCTCCACTTCATTTACATTCCTTGAATGCAGCTCTTCAAGCATGTCACAGATCTGTCATTTTCCCCCCACAAAAAAAAAAAAACAATAATAAAAGGAATATTATAACAATTTTTTTTTATCAATATTGAATATTTGAGAAAACTATAAATTTAAACTCAAGACTACAATGTGGTGCAGTGAATAGTTGTTATGCAACTACATCAAAGTGCCTGATACTTTCCTTATTAGCATTTCAGCGTCTTATAAGCACAATGATAATATTAACAGCAAAATGTCCAGAAAAAACAAATATATAATCAACTGTGGAAGCAAAGTATAGAATGTCTCCGTCCCAGAATAGATTATTCAGTTGATTCCCATACTGGCACATCAATGAGCTGAATGTATGAGTATTCAAGTGATGAATGTGAATTTCAATTTCTTTAACATAAAAATGAATCAACCTCCTGTCAATTCAATGGAAAACAAGCTTCATCTACTTCTTGTATGTTTCGTCTTGAATGCCGGAGCCACTAACAGGCTTCATGATTAAAAGTGATACAATATTATCTTTCTGGGACAGAGGGAGTATTAGATAGCATATTGATCCACATCAACATATTGCTCCATCTCACCAGAATGCAACCTAAATAGACCACACCATGTCCTCCGATTCCCAACCCTTCTCCTAGAATAGTACTGTAACTGATTTTGCGGTACTTTAGTGGATTATTTAATGCACAAGCCAAGCGGATTGCTATAACCAACCCCTTACCGCTTTTACAATTGCACGTATATATCATTTGCTATTCTTTACTCATCATAACATACAAATAAGAATCTTCCATTCAGATATGATAGAGGGAATTTCATCTAGCTTCAACTCAGGTTCGGTTAAGAAATTAAGAGATGAACGAATGGGTCATCTGATATCTTAAACGACAGATCAAAGGCCACAAACACCAACTTCTTTACAAAAGAAAACAAAAAAGATGACAGTGTGCACCTTCCCATAAAGCTCTTCACCTCTGACTGATAATTTGTGTCTGCGCCATATCTTTAACAGCATCAATGCGCATCCAAATATCTGCACATCTCAAAAGTTGTCAACATACTTAGACATGTTAATGGAGAAACATAGTTATAAAAGGCTTGGGTTACTTACCAATATAGAAATTAGTATTGAAATTAAAGCATGCTCAGCAAACCACAGTCGAATTTTGCAGGTCCGTGGCTGATAGTGTTCTACTAGAAAATCAGGACATTTCAGCTCTATAACCCTACATCAGAAAGATATACATACTATGTAAATCACAACAATTCTCGAGAGAACGAGAGACACAAAAGCATTTCAAATCTCCTATTTTCGCTAGTATAACTAAGGAAAAACAATAGCATACCCATGGCTATTTTCCCTTCTCTCCAACAGCTTGCTAACATTCCCTATTGCTCTTTGCTTTGCAAGTAGATAAGCATCTTGTGATCCAAAATTCTCAGTCGGCTGCAAATCATCTAAATTTTTCCACAGTCCATCCTCTAGAGCCTGAGTACAGGTATTGTCATCCCACCATTTTATCGAAACAAAGATCAATAAGGGAACTTATCAATATACTGCACAAACTTTAAACATGTTTGTACTTATCATACCCAAACCAGTCCAGTTCCTTCACATAGATATTGAGCATAAGAGTTACATACACGAGCTTCTACCAATTTCACCTGAAAAGACATTATATGATAGCCACATATCAGAAAATCAGGAGTAAACTCAACTAATGACTTTTATTCTTCAAACCCCGAATGATGAAGTAAGAGTGGTACTCACGCACGAGTTTCTTAGCCAGTTCATTTATTCCTCCATCTTCTACGCATGACTTCTTATGCCTTACATAACCGTGAACGCATTCCAACTTACCTCCATAACACACTCCATTACTTGGACAAGGCTCGCAGAAATCTGTAACAGAAACAGAAAATTAATTAAGAAAGTAAAAGTATGATGCATGCAAGTAAAAGTACAATGACTAGGTTTCTATGCTGCATATGGAACAATTACAAAAAAAAACGACAAAAAGATAACTGTTTGGACCATAACTTAATAATATTAAAATGAATTTAATCCTAGCAGCAGACCTATCACTACTACATAATCCTGATGTTGAAGAAACCAATTTGGTACTTGGTCAAGCCAAGAAAGTTATATCTCGTTACAATAACTTGAGCCATAAGAATAATTTTACTCAAAATATCAAAGACAACCACTTCTCTTTCACAAACAAGAAAATTGACTTAATCGCTTTAAATTTATGCTATTTGACAGGGAATCACAAACTCCACCCACATACCAAAATCTACAGTTTATGTTGAGTTCTCAGTATACTTTTACCTCCACCCCCTACCCTTTCATTTTAAATTTTTTCTTCTTTATCTCTCTTCCGTTCATCTTTCCAATATGTGGGAAGAAGCACATAAATGATTGTACAAGTGACTGAAGACGAGGGTACATCAACATTCTTGGCTACTGTTTTGTTGAATTCTAATTTTCTCCCATTCAAACAACATCAATCCTTTTGAAGTTTCCTGTCCCAATCTCTGAAACTGGTATCGCTTATTCGCCATTTGACATAAACTCTCTCTTCAAACCTTCTCAATCATTTCCTTTTATTTGCATCTCCTGTCATAACTACTTTAGCCATATTCAAATTGAAACCTAAGTTTCCTAGTATTGCTACATTCCCACTTTACCATTTATTAAAACATACTACTACCTGTCCCAAAATGAATGTCCGAAAAACTTTCAAATTTGCTCTTGATCAAGACTGAATTTGAAAATCTATTGGATATTCATATTGGGATGGAGGGAGTACTTGCCCACATGGTGATCAATCGGCCCCTTGTCATTGGAATATGTCATTTATACAACTTTCAAGACTCAAATAAATAGCAATTTACCCTTTAAAAAATATATATCAAAATTTCCCCCTTTAGTTTAGGGAAAAACATCACCATATAATGGGTTCGACCCCCTTCTACTAAAATCCTGGCTTTGCCATTGCTACTAGTGGCACCATCTCCTCCCGAAAGAGATTCAATGCAATTCAACAAAGTCTTTGATAAATTGAGCAGCAATAAAAGTTTACTAGCGTTTCACAAGCAATTTCAACGCAAAATATTGTGCACCTTAAAAAAAAAAAAAAAAACTACAATCATGAAGACGAACAACCAAATTAGCAAAGCCAGGAACTCACCATAGAGAGAATCGTCAAATTCGACATTGCTATCGCAAAACGGCTTCGGCTGACGGTTAAAAACGGTGGAGACAAAGTTACAGACAAGTACAACTGAGGCAGCTATGGCTACGACGGCGATGAGCGTCAAAAGGTCGGATTTTGACGGTAATATGTTCGGAGATGGTTCCGGTAACAGACTATAGGATGAAGTAGACGACGAGGAAGGGTTTGAATTTCTGATTCTAGGGTTCGTCGAGTCTGATTTCGGGCGCCTTCTTGGAGTGGACGCCATTGTTGCAAATCAATTTTGACTCGAAAACAGATTTTGCAGACGGAAATGATTGTAAAATATGGAATGTATAATTATATGGGTGCCCCTACAGTTAAGCTTAATATCAATTCTAACCTTTATACTTTTGGATTATTGGCCTTCTACTCCCACTCCCGTAAAAAATAACTGTCGCTTTAAACCAAAATTTTGGTCCAAAATAATTATCATTTTTAGTTAAATATCTTTCTTACCCTTGCATTGAAACATGTTTTGTTTTATTAATTACTCCCTCCGTCTCAAAATAGAGATAAATTCATTTAACAAATCAAACTATTTAATCATAATATTTTACTTACTTATACCTTCAGGAATCGCACTATAATTAATACTCGATGCGCTTATAATAAATATCACATTTTAATTTTCTTGTCAACTTGGAGAAGGTAATTTTTTTTCCCATCAATTCTTGGTTTAAATTTCAAGTTCCTAAAGATCCTTTAGCCTAATATTTATTCTTTATTAGGCGTCTGAATTTTCCAATTCTCTTGCTCGTCTCGTCTCGCCTCTTCAAAACAACACATTCGCTCGCACGCGCGTCATAAGAAAGAATCGTTCTATCTCACTGCACTCTGTTAGTCATGTCTCACACATTCGGATAGCCATGCCTCAGAGTGAACAAACTCTAAAACTCAACTCTTCGGGGCAAACAAAACCATTTGTAATTGTCTTTCAAAGACGGGAAAAAAAAAAAAAAAAAAAAGATGATGAGATTTGGAAAAAGAAACTCTGAGGCATGTCTGAAATCAATTTTTAGTTCTGAGACATAACTATCTGACTAGTTTTTAGCCCAAAAAATCAAAAAGTCAGTAGATGGAGATGAAGATAAAGATGGAGGACATGTCATTCACAAAAAAAGGTTTATAAAATGAAAAACTTAAAAGATGAAACAAGGAAAAAATAACAAAAAAATTAATTTCGTGTTTTTCACCCAAAAAATAAAATACACAAGTATGTACATTTGTTTTGGTTCAGCAAGACAACAACAATGTTTTCTTCAGTTTAACAATGATCAAACCTCTCTAAATTCAACAATTATTGAGGCCGGCCATCAATGATGGATGTGGTCGGGTAATCAAATTAATGAATATGGCACTACAAAATTCTTCACTTATCTCCCTCCATTTCCGATAATAGATTTCTCTATCGCATGCGTTGAAGAACACTGGTTCCGGGATAGGAAAACCCTATGTTGGATAACTAAACGTACTAGGGTTGACAAAATTGCTCTGGTTTTAATTCAAGGACATATAGATGCTGTGGGTCACACGAAGTGAGATGGAAAGGAGGACGAATGAGGTAATGTTGCGGGGTTGGGGTAGACTCGTTGGTCTGAGAAAGGGAGGAGTAGTGAGATAGAGTGAGCATGAGGGATTGTAGAGAAAGAGGGGTAATGCAAAATGAGTCAGAAGGAGAGAAGGTTAGCGTATTTTAGAGTTGAGTGGAGAGAGGTAGTTTAGAATTTACATTAACTAGTGGGTAACCCGTGCCAAAACTAATTTACCAATTTTAGTATCTTTTATTTCTTTTACATTTTTATTTAATAATATTAGTTAATCTTAAATCATACTAATTGTATAATTTTTAACTATAATAAATAACTATAATAATTAATTATTAATAGTAAATATAATTTTTAAATTAAATAGTTAACTATTAATAGTTAAATATAATAGTTAACTATTTATAGTGAAATATAATAGTTAACTACAATAATTAACTACCATAGTAACTATAATAGTTAACTATAATAGTAACCATTATAGTTAACTATTATAGGTATAAGTTAACTATAATAGTAACTATTATAGTTAACTATTACTATTATAAGTAATAGTTAACTATTTTAAAAAAAAAAAAAAATTGGGTTTTTTTATTTCATTAATGATAGATAAATTGCCCTTAGGCTACATCAAATGGCCATGACAGCTACAACTAGGCCTATAAATAGGCTAATACAAATCTCCCTAACGGGATTCAAACTCGAGACCTCCGCATGGGAAGCTAATACCGGATACCACTTGAGCTAGAGCTCTTGTGGTAAGTAATAGTTAACTACAGTATTATAGTAACTATTACTATTATAAGTATTATTTATTATATTAGTTAACTATAATAGTTACCCTATATAGTAACTAATACTATTATCTAATACTATTAGCTAATAGAAAAAAATGAAAAATCAGTTATTTATTAGGGTGGAATTGATGTGGCATCACCAAATGCTTCATTTCCCCATGACTTATCCACATGGCAACACTATGGCTCTCTTCACCAACTTTAATATATATAGCTATTTTTTTTTTATATTTTTATTTAATAAAGAAACATAATTTTTTTTGGGTATATAAGTATATTGTATATGAATTAAAACATTTCCTTACAAATTTAGGACAATTATGTTAAAAAAAAAAAATAGCTTTTGTTGCATATAATTTGTATTTATTATGATAATTAAAACTTAAAATTGAAGATGGTTTATTATTATTATGAATTAACTTTTAATTCTATACATGATTGACTTAATAATATTAGCTATTGTCCAATAAATTATTTTTTATTATATATACACATTATAATTAGTAAATATAAAAGTCTATAGTTGTTGGTCCCAGAAGGGCAACAAGGGTATGAAAAATGCTAGAGGGGGGGGTGAATAGCGTTTTTTTAAAAATTCTTTTCAAACCATTTTGCAAAACAATGGCTAATGCGCACAGGTCTTATTTTGGCTAAGTATAGGGCGCGACAAGAGTGTGAAATGCACAGCGGAAACTTAAAGCAATCACTTATGCGCAGGGAGAATGCGCAGAAGTGTAAATACGCACGCACTAAGTTTAGCTTAAAGATTTGTGCAAAATGCAACTAAGGCAATAAGCATACAAACACAATTCTATCGAATCAAGACAATCTACAAAGATCAAACAAAACAATATATAAGTAAAGCTTAAATATAGAATGAAAAGCTCAATAAATAAACACGCTATTTGGAGAGGTTCGATCGGGAAAAGATCTACGTCCTCTACCAAGATAGTTAGTCTTGGATTTCTAATGAAGATCTTATTATATGAGAGAGTTTACAAGATACAAAGATGTAGAACAAAACTTTCTCAAAGATCTATAATCTATGAAAGAACAAAATCCTAGACAATAACTGGTGTTTCTCTAGAAGTATGATCGATGAGATCGGAACTTCAAGAGGTGTGTGTGTGAATCAGAAATCTGGGCTCTTTGAATCTATGAGATGGAGAGCACAAGAAATTCTGGTGATACAAAGGCTGTTTAGGATCTGGGATTGGATGAGTATGAAGGTATGAAGGTTGATCTTGGGAATTCTGGAAATGAGCAAGCAATCTTCAAATCTTCAAATCTTTCTCTTTGAAAGAAAAAGCACAAGCAGCTTGAAAATGAGGAAGAGCTGGCTATTTATAGTGGAGCTCCAAGAACTAGCCGTTGGGGAGCTTCAGCAAGGACGATGTACTGTCACAATGTGATTGGTGCGCAACTGTCTTTTATAGCCGTTGGAGACAGCAAGTTGACAGCTTTCAGATATCTTCTAGAAGGGTGACAGCTGTCTTCAATTTGAATTTTCAAACTGAGGCGCGTCTCTCCATCCACGTGTATGCTGAGTGAGCACATTGTCGATTGTCCACATCAGCACTTTGACTCATACCAAAAAGCGTAGCTTTACCTAACGCTTTCCAAGCTATGCAAAGGTGAGGTCAGGAAATAAGAGATTTGACTAAGGTATATCTGCGCTGCGCATGAAAATCATGCGCATAGGTATACGCAGATGGTGTTGCACATGAATGTCATGCGCATCACACTTAGACATATGCTCATGAGACCTCAAATCCAAAGCTTCAGCCCTAAACATTAAGCCTAGTCTATAAAGATGACTTAGCTAAAATTGAAGTTACAAAACTTCTTACATAGGGTCCTAAAGTCCTTAAAATAAACTTAGGTGATGGTATCAATCAATTTTAACATATATAGGAGGGTTAAATAATAAGCATACCCAACAATCTCCCCCTAAATGATTGATGCCATTACCTACTATAACAAAGGCAATTCATTGTACTTGATAATAACATGTCCATAGAAATGAAAAATGGTAAATCATGTCTCAAGTCAATGTACACACCAGCCAATGTCATAGATTTCTAGTCTATCCAAACGAATAACTTACAATATGGGAAAGACAGAAATATCATCCAGAGCATACAAAATGTTATGAGTTTAAGTTTTAAGTATGCGTTTAAACTGAATGTTTAAACATCATGCAATGAAATATGAGCAGTTATGAATATGCGCATGAAGTTTATAAAGTATGCAATGTTCCACAAACGAAAATTTTGAATTGAACAGGGTTTTGTAAAGGCGCAATGATGCATTCTTCTCATTAAAACTTGAAAGATAAGAGTTACAGGTACAAGTTTTACAAAGGAAGAAAAATCAAAGGCAAACAAAAATTGCGCATCAAAAACTTACATTTGCGCAGCAAAAGAATTACACTTCTAGTCTATGTTGATCCTAGAAACTGCTTCTCTAAGCTCGTTCTGCAGACTGGTAATCTTGTCCATTATCTCAATCTTGAGAGCTTGGAACTTTGCGTTGTCTTCCACAACCTGATTAACATATGTCTTCATGCCGGAGCGCATCAAATCATTATCTTTCTGAAGGTCTTCAGAGACTCTGTTGAAAGTATTCTCAAGGGAACCAAATTGGTTAGCCAGAGATGGCTGAGCAGAAGCAACAGAATCCAGAATCTCCTTCTGCGCATCCGTAAGAGTTTTGATCAACTCAACTTGAACCATATTTTGGCTTGCTTGCATATCCAGCATAGCTTGGTTCATTGCGCCATTGAATGTATCACTGAATTGAACTAAGCAGTGAGTGACATGAGATTTAAGCGCATCAAAAGAGGCGGTTAAGGAGCTGGATTCACCGGGCGCAAAGTTATCAATAGTGTTTATAACTTTGGCTGTTTCAATCTGGATTGCCTCTGAGAGAGTATTTTCCAAAGTTTTCAGAGCTTCAGATAAACCATGCATAGAGGGAATATTTGAGAGCACAGTGGTAATAATACCAAAGTCATGCTCTAAGTCATGGTGGAGCGCTTCATAAAGTTGAGGCATATGCGCAGCTCCAGAACTGGTTGCCGGCGCATCAGCAGCAGCAGAACCAGTTGCCTTTGTTGAACTCTCCCCCTTAATGGCACAATCAATAGCTTGAAGTAAACTGGCTTGCGCATCTAGCCTTGCAGACTGCGCATCCAGCTGTTCTTGAATTTTAGCTTGCGCAGTGACCACCTGGAAATGCTGGGTTTGCGCAGCAAATTGATTTGCCTGGATAGTTTGAAGTATGGCCAAGATTTGGCGCATGCCTGTTACTGAACTGGAAGGATCTGAGGGAGCAGTAAATGGAGGCACTTCATGAAAGATTGGAGAAGTGTGAGAAGCCCCAGTAGGTTGAACTAGAACTGCAGCAGCAGCAGGAGTCTCTTGCGCATGAACTGGAGAGTGATGCACAGGAATGGGAGGATGATGGACAGCATAATCTTCAGTACTTGAGTCTTCACCATCTTCAACAATAGGCGCATCAGGGTACATAGTGGGATCGGGCGCATCATAAGGAAAGCCTTCACAATCAATGAAAATGTTTGAGGCTTGCTGCGCAGCATTTCGTTGCGCAATGGATTCCAGCCTTGCTTTCCTGGCAATTTCACGCGCATTTAAGTCGATGCGCGGAGAATCAGATCCATCATCAGATAAGTCCGTCACGGGACGCTAGGAAGCAATCTTCTTCACACGGATCTTTGGCGTAGACTGTTCCTTGGGAGTGATTTTCTTAGCAGATAGAGGAATGTTATCCTCAGAAGAAGTATCCGTGCGCATCTCCTTGGCTTTCTCCCCCTGAGATGGTGCAGCCTTTGAAGTTCCAGTGGATTTGGAAGGGCTTAAGAGAGGTTCATTGAAAGCACCTTCAAATTCATCTTCTTGGGGCGTAGGAGGAAGAGGTGCAGCATCATCTTCTACGTGGACGTCTTCATCAGACTCATCCAGTAGGGTTCTAGAGACCTTTTCCTTCTTTTTCTTCTTCTTTTTCTCCCCAGGCTCAACAGCCTTTGCTTTCCTTTTCTCATCCTTCTTCTTTTCAGGTGCATCATCCTTACTTCTCTTCTGCTCTTCAGGCGCAGTGGCTTAAGCCTTCTTGGATTTATTAGGAGGCGCAGGGTCAGCTGTAGCCTTGCGCTTCTGGACAGGCGCATAAGGCTCTCTGATAGTTATCCCAGGCGCAGCAGTAGATTTGCTGGCCTTCTTCTTCTTGCGCTTAGGCTCATCAGCAGCCAAACCCTTGCCTTTTTCTTTGTCACCCACTTTGCTTGGGATTGGTTCAAAGAATGATTCTTCCTCAGATTCTGATTCAGTCACAGAAGCCTCATATATCGCTACTAGCGACAGGAGGGGACTCTTGATCATCAGGGTGAATATCTTCAAACACCTCAATGGGGTCCGCAGCCCAATACATGTGTAGACACCCCGCTTTGGACCTCTCACCCCGATTACATACATAATATTTTTATTTAACTTATTTTTGTTAATTTCTGTTACTTCGGTTAAGTTCCTAACTGATTCCGTTAGTTTTGGACTAAACTGCATAACAGAATTAACTTTTAGAGTCTTTCTGTCATTCTGTCATTTTTACCCGCGGGCGCCTCCGACACTGTCAAAGGGCCGCGCGCGCGTCTCGCCCCTAAATCGGGACCCGCGCGCTTCCCACTTTGACAGTAACGGATTGCACCTTATTTCCCTCACTTTTCTTATTTACAAACATCTTCTTTGATCACAAATAACCTCTTTTTTACATCAAAGTTCATCCCCCCTTATTTCATTAACTACCAAATCCTTTATTCTAGCATTTTCCCCAAAAACAAATGATTTTATCTTTATTTCTTTTATTCTCTTTTATTTATTATTTTATTTATCTTATTTTTTATTGGTCAATTCCATTTCACATGGATTGATCAATTTCCCTCCAACATTTCCCTCCTATTTTTACCTATAAAAACCCCCTTCTTCTACCTTGGAAAGGGGACCTTGACCTCATTTTTTGGACCTTGGACCTCATTTTTAGACTTGAATTTTCTCTATACACACACTATACACAATTCTCTACACAAATTCTCCCAACAAGAGTTCTTCGTAACAAGACTCTACATAAAATTGTTCTACAACAATTTCTCCACAACAAAACACCATTTTCAAGTCCACGTTTGAAGTCCTCTTCTTAAGGTACAACTTCATTTTTCTTCTACTTTCTTCTTCTTAAATGTATGCAATCCCCATTAATGGGACATAACCAATATGACTACTTCACATATTGAAGTTAGTTAAGGTTATCTCCCTACATTCCAACTCTACTTTAAATTCCCCCACTTTTATTTTATTATAATTGTTAGAATAGTTTAACATGTAATCTTTTAGTATAAATTAATAAAATAAACAATTCTCCTTTATTTTTCCTCTATAAATTTCCCCTTTCTTTTCATTAAAATTGTTAGCACATTTCTCTTATTATTAAATTGAAGGACATGTAAATATAAGAACACCAAAAGTAGCAAGACCCGCGTAAGCGGGGCGGAGTGGGTGTTTAAGTACTTCCCACTCCGTCACCTAACCACCGAACCCTTCTCTCCCGAATCTCTGGTTTTCGTACAAAAAATGCTATTTTCTTAGGTTTTCTCCCGTTCCTCTAAAACGTGGGTGACGACTCTTAAAATCAAGTAGACATCCTAGGATAATTCACGCGCTCTAGCCAAGCCGTGCTCCCCCGGGGTATCTACAGTGGCGACTCCGCTGGGGATGTAGAGGGTTAAACTTGCATTTTCATCTTTTGGTGTTCTTTTATTCCGTTTTCTGGGCATTCTGGTAAAAAGGGTAGGAAGCGCGTGCCTCCGGCCTTCTTGGCCTAAAGAGCGCGCGTCCGACCCTTATTACCAGAATCGCCCACCTTCCATTTTGTCCTTCAATTCCATGTTTCTGTGCTAACGTTTACTGCAGGGGAAAAAGTTCTATAATTTAGGGTCAAGGCAATCCCTTGAACCCGCTGACTTGCAGGTACTGCCCAGAAGCGGGCGCCTCCACTTCTCTCAGTCTAACGCGCGCCTCCCGAGTAGGCATCTGGATGAGCGCGCTTCTGGGCATTTCCCAGAAACAGAAACAGTGAACAGAATGGACAGTTTTGACAGTGTGTGGGCACCGGGACTGCACATAACAGCTTTTATTTTCTGTTTCATTTTTATCGGTCACACGGGTGATTCGAAAGTTATAAATACGTGCTTATTTGTTTTTTTTTAATTTCCTTTGAAAAAAAAATGTTTTGTCACTTGGCTTGACCTCACACTACGCGCACAATTCTTATCAACTGCTCACTATCGGGTCGCACAAGTCCAACCCCAAACCCGTCGAGGCCCGTCCTAGGAAGTTTCAAGCTCCACTCGACCTTGACTCTTTCGAAGCGGTAAACCTCAGCCCGTGGCGTAGTTCATGAGTACATGCCGGGGGTGACCTTTAAGCCTCATATTTAAGCCGAGCACAAACCACACAATTCTAGTTAGGGTCTAACACTCCGTGACTCAAGTCGGTTTCCATGTGCCGAGATTTCCCTAAACTAATGTCTTCAAATCATACATGCCACTCGTTGTTATGGACGAAATAAAAATCCGTCCCCAAGTGGTCATAATGGACGCTAATAAAAAAATCCGTCCCCGCATGTATGCTTTACTACATTAATTTTGTTTAATCCCGACACATGTAGGATTCACAAGCGTGGTGGAATCCGATGAGTATATGGGACCGCGAGAAGGTCTATATACTAGTGTGACGATTCCACTATTTTTCTAGAAACCCCAAAAAAGAACCACGTCCTTCCGACTTTTGTAAATAAAATAAAAAAAGAGTCATTTTTCTTATATGGTTAAGTCTTTTTTCCTTTGTTTGTGGGTTAATTATTTTACTCAAAATATGTTTGTGGAGCCAACCTAAGATCGACCGTGTTCTCTCAATAGGTCCAATGGCTTCCAACGGCAACAACAACAAGGGTGAGAACATCTCCGTGTCCAACGAAAGGCTCTTCAACATAATAAGAGCCTTGGGGGAACAAATGGATAGACTTGTCGAGGATGCCCGCCGCAAGGATGATTTGTGGCAAGACCGTCTTGATCTCGAGAGGAAAATTCACAAGGAAGAAGTGTCCGAACTTAAGGCTCGTTTGCAAGAGCTCACCGACAGCAAGGCAAAGGTCCACGGTAAAGCACGCTCAAGTGGCTCACCCCTCAAAAGTCACAAAGGTGCCACCAACGACCGTGTCTATACCCCTCTCAATGGCATGACCATCACCGAAGCCTACGAAGCTCTCAAAACCAAGGGACAAGTTTCTTCTCTCCAAGGGTACAAGCAACCACAACCGTTACGTCGCAACCATGCCCACCACAAGTGGTGTGACTATCACCTATGCAGCGGTCACCTCACCGAGGATTGCTTCTCCATCCACAACATCTCTCAAGACTTGATTGAAAATGATGAATTTACCGTAGGTGAAGAACAACGGTTAGAGAATGGCAACATGCAAGAACTCATCAAGGAATGGGTTCAGATTTGAAATAGGGTCTCAACAAGAGATCATGCCACAAGGAGGGCTACAACGACAATGGGGACTACAACAGCAATCTCCGTTTCTCTTTCTCTACCTAGAAATAGGATATAAAAAAAAGGAAAGAAAGAGTCAAAAGTCCTCTAATGTGTGCATTAATGTTTTCTCTCGTCCAATGTTAAAATAAAAGTCGTTCTTGTCCTCATACACTCTTTCAAGTTGTTCAATTAATTCTTGGCAAAATGATGAAAAAATGTCTAAACAAGTTTTGGAATGAAGGCCATCGCTTGAACACCTAGGGGCTAAACATCAACGACGGCATCAATAACGAAGACATCAACAACGACGAAATCAAGAAAAAGAAAGGTGGAGCAACGATCATGAAGCAAAATTTTCAAAATGGGATAAAAAAAAAAAAAAAAAAAAAAAGCTCGCTAGGTTGAAATCCTCAAATCAACCTAGGCAAAAGTTAGAGCACAAAAAAAAAAAAAAAAAAATCCCCCTCATTCAAAGAAGTTCATATCAAGGATCAACATCATTCCACCAACGAAGGACGAAGCGACATCAACAATCATCACGACGAACCAACAATTCCATCACAACGAATGGAGCATCCACAAGAACTACGGTGACCTGAGCCTCTTCACTGGAGGAACGTAGGCAACCTTCGGGTCCGGTCTCATGCAAGAAAGAAGATATGTTTAGCCCTAGCGCGTTATGGTGATCGGCCTTCATCTCGAACTTGTCAAGACATCTTTGTACGATTCATTTGCCAATGAATTAATCACCAAAAGATTGAACAACTTTCTTAGATTTGGAATCGCTTTTCGTTCCTTGTCGAGTCTAGGGCTTCTATTCTTTCTGCATACTCCCAATTTCTTGCAATCAAATTTGGGCTTCCCTTCTCTTCTCTCTTAATGACTTACTTGCCTTCGTGAGTCATTCAACAAATATATGCAAAGTCAATACTAGGGACACTTCCCTAGTCGAGTCAATGTCACTCATCTTTAGTGACAAGAGGTCTTCACCGCAAAATCACATGTCTTATCTCCTCAGCCAGAGTCAATGCACACTTCCTCATTAATCGAGTCAAAAAAAGAAGACGCAAAAGAGATGCCCGCTAGATTGAAAACCCGAAAGGGCGGTCTAGGCAAAAAACAGGGTGCGTCATAAAAAAAAATGAGAGAGTGAGAGAGAGAAGGGAAAGAGAAATGGAGATCTCCGGCCTTTAAGGAAGACAACTGCACAAGTTCTACATTGGGTCTCCTCAGCAAGTCAATTCCCCACCGAGTCAACTTTGGGATTGCAAAAGGATCGACAAGATATGGTACCATCAAAGGTTGTCTCGGGTTATCGGCATCATTCTCCAGCAGTGTGCATTTTTGGGTTCATGAAAAGAAGGCCCGTGGTAACCAAGACCCATCTGAGAACGAGCCCATCATAAAAGGGCACGAGGTTGCACAAATAATCCCTAGCTAGTCAATTGGCTTGGGCAGCAAATAGCAACAACATATGTCTCAGTTTTCAAAGCTTCTGCAAGTATGTCCTTCTAAAGTACGCCGAAAGACCCCCGAGAAATGGAGTAGCTCTTGCCATGTCCTCTCATGTTTATTCCCTCGCACGAGGATGAGTCACTCTTGCTTTGCTCAACAAATGGTGACGCCTTAGGGGCTATGTGACTCAAGAACAAGGTCTTCTTTTGCTTCATTTGACAATCAATAAGCCCTAGGGGCTATGCTCGAGAAAGATGTGTGAGACTATCCTCAAAGTCTCTCAAAAGGGATGTCAAAAAGCCCTCTTGTCATGTGTGCCCGTACTCATTCCCCTAATCAAGGATGGACCTTTCTCACAATCAATGATGGCAATCTAGGGACTACGGTCAAATCTTAAAGGCTCCCTCAGCAAGAAGCAATTCACTTCAATGTCCCCAGCAACATTTGAAGCCTCATACCGAAAGGTCTCAAGGGGCTTCGCAATCTACAAATCTTATGGGCCACGACTTTACAGTAATTCAAGTAAAGGGCAATATTGGGGCTTCGTAATTAACAAGCTTTTGGGACAGTGGTACCCGAGCAATGCAATTTGGGAGTAGTCTTATGGCTCCATGAAAGGGATCAAACTTCAATGGTCCCTCAACACTTCCAGTCAAAAGGCCTCTTGGTTTTAAATGAAGGCTCCGATGATATGAATGAATTTGATGATTCTTGTTAGAACTCACAGCGAGATTCTGAAGGAAGTCTTAGAGAAAAGGAAAAAGATTCAATATGCTAGACTCACCCGGCTGAGTTATGGCGGGCAATTCCAATATGTTAACTCTAGAGACAGAGTTACGGCCAATCCCAATGTTTCTGCAATACAGCACCCCCTTCTCCAAGATCAAAAGCACAGGCTGCATCCGAAGATCCGCCGTCGGTTCAACTCAAGAAGACTCGACCAAACATACCGTTCGAGACTTTATCACACCAACACCTTATCATCTGCAACAACATCACCAACTCCCACGAGACATCTCCCGAAGACCATACTACACTTCCAACATTGGCCTTCCGCAATTTGGGTATCAACCACAAAAAGGGCCATCCATCTCCAAGCAAGAGAAAGAAGGAGATCACCTTCAAGAGTCCTACCCGATGTGGCATCCGCTCTCAATACAAAGCTAAGACGATTTGGGGCTTCACATCGAAAGGTCTTCACATCCCGCCATCTCGAAACCCACATGACATTTGGGGCTTAGCAATCTCTCAAAGCTTGGTATCAATGATCTTGTCTTGGGGCTTGCCCACGTCGACAACAAAAGACAGTTTATTTGAATGGGCTAAGAGTTGATTCATCTTGGGGCTTCATAAGCCACTCAAAGTTCAGCATCCGAGGGGCTTTACAGTCAGCAACCCCTTGGCATCTCGGCATCAATAGTCCCTTTTGAAGCCCCATAACCGACACATATCTTGGGGCTAGACATCAATTTCGTTGGACACCACGGCACCGACGACAGAATTCAACAAGGCAATCCGGACTTCGATTGAACATGACTTGATCTTGGGTTGCTTTACAAACACACAATGGTTAAAATGGTTCACCCACGAACTAAAAAGAAAAATCTTTTTCTCACGTGTGTGCATATTCCTTCCCTTATAATCTTAAAAAAAAAAAAAAAAAAAAAAGATTTTCTTTTTCTTTTTGTCATTCTATGTGCAAAAGTATGTGCTTTACTTCGCCTTGCTCCTAGCATTCTTCCCCAGCGTTCTCCATCATCCTTGAACTACGCTGGTCTGATTCCTTCCAAGGGATACGTAGGCAGCCTTTTGGCACGACCAACCCATCACCCAGAATACCATCTCGCCGACACTCCTTCAAAGGCAAGAACAATTCATCACCATCAACATCATCATTCTCCATCCAAAGCATGGACATTCTTCAGCAAAAGCATCAACATCCTTCAGCAATCCATCCTCAATCAAGCGGCAATGGTAAGTGAAGGTATGAACATCATTCATCTCAAGCAATCTCTGCTTTCAAAAATCACTTCACACACAGAATCACTTTACTTCTCTCTCATATAAAGTGCTTTCAAAATCACATTGCACCACGAGCACAATTTCTCTCTTCCTTTCACACTTCATGCATCTTCTTGCACAAACACATATACATGCCAAGCACACACATAACAGGTACCACCACGAAGTCAACAGCATCCGCTACTCAAAGCACTTCATCCCCAGCAGAAAATGGTCCACAGTCAACCATGCCCTCATCACCATGATAAAGTCAGCAGCAACTGCAGCTCTAGACAGCAATTTGGTCCACGGTGATCCCGCAATCAGCAAACGGATCCCGCCATCAGCAAACGGATCCCGCCTTAGCAAACGGATCCCGCTTCAGCAAACGGATCCCGCCATCAGCAAACGGATCCCGCCATCAGCAAACGGATCCCGCCTCAGCAAACGGATCCCGCATCAGCAAACGGATCACGCATCAGCAAACGGATCTCGCATTCAGCAAACGGACCCTGCCTCAGCAAACGGACCCCGCCTCAGCAAACGGACCCCGCATTCAGCAAACGGATCCCGCATCAGCAAACGGATCCCGCACAGCAAACGGATCCCGCACCAGCAAACGGATCCCGCATCAGCAAACGGATCCCCCATTAGCAAACGGATCCCGCATTCAGCAAACGGACCCTGCCTCAGCAAACGGATCCCGCCTCAGCAAACGGATCCCGCATTCAGCAAACGGATCCCGCATTCGCAAACGGATCCCGCATCAGCAAACGGATCCCGCACCAGCAAACGGATCCCGCACCAGCAAACGGATCCCACTACCAGCAAACGGATCCCGCTTCCAGCAAACGGATCCCGCACCAGCAAACGGATCCCGCTTTCAGCAAACGGATCCCGCTTTCAGCAAACGGATCCCACTTCAGCAAACGGATCCCGCTTCAGCAAAACGGATCCCGCCATATCCTTTCTATATCAATAAAGCCGCTCACACAGGGAGCGCACCCCTACCCTTTGCAAATTTCAAATTCATGTTTTATCGAGTCTTTGTTTTCTCTTGTCGATGTCCTCAGCGGTTGTCTTTCTTTCGTCGACACGTTTTGCTTTGCAATCCACGTCGCTGAGGGGCTCTGTAGACACCCCGCTTTGGACCTCTCACCCCGATTGCATACATAGTATTTTTATTTAACTTATTTTTGTTAATTTCTGTTACTTTGGTTAAGTTCCTAACTGATTCCGTTAGTTTTGGTCTAAACTGCATAACAGAATTAACTTTTAGAGTCTTTCTGTCATTCTGTCATTTTTACCCGCGGGCGCCTCCGACACTGTCAACGGGCCGCGCGCGCGTCTCGCCCCTAAATCGGGACCCGCGCGCTTCCCACTTTGGCAGTAACGGATTGCACCTTATTTCCCTCCCTTTTCTTATTTACAAACATCTTCTTTGATCACAAATAACCTCTTTTTTACATCCAAGTTCATCCCCCCTTATTTCATTAACTACCAAATCATTTATTCTAGCATTTTCCCCAAAAACAAATGATTTTATCTTTATTTCTTTTATTCTCTTTTATTTATTATTTTATTTATCTTATTTTTTATTGGTCACTTCCATTTCACATGGATTGATCAATTTCCCTCCAACATTTCCCTCCTATTTTTACCTATAAAAACCCCCTTCTTCTACCTTGGAAAGGGGACCTTGACCTCATTTTTTGGACCTTGGACCTCATTTTTAGACTTGAATTTTCTCTATACACACACTATACACAATTCTCTACAAAAATTCTCCCAACAAGAGTTCTTCGTAACAAGACTCTACATAAAATTGTTCTACAACAATTTCTCCACAACAAAACACCATTTTCAAGTCCACGTTTGAAGTCCTCTTCTACAACTTCATTTTTCTTCTACTTTCTTCTTCTTAAATGTATGCAATCCCCATTAATGGGACATAACCAATATGACTACTTCACATATTGAAGTTAGTTAAGGTTATCTACCTACATTCCAACTCTACTTTAAATTCCCCCACTTTTATTTTATTATAATTGTTAGAATAGTTTAACATGTAATCTTTTAATATAAATTAATAAAATAAACAATTCTCCTTTATTTTTCCTCTATAAATTTTCCCTTTCTTTTCATTATAATTGTTAGCACATTTCTCTTATTATTAAATTGAAGGACATGTAAATATAAGAACACCAAAAGTAGCAAGACCCGCGTAAGCGGGGCGGAGTGGGTGTTTAAGTACTTCCCACTCCGTCACCTAACCCCCGAACCCTTCTCTCCCGAATCTCTGGTTTTCGTACAAAAAAGACTATTTTCTTAGGTTTTCTCGCGTTCCTCTAAAACGTGGGTGGCGACTCTTAAAATCAAGTAGACATCCTAGGATAATTCACGCGCTCTAGCCAAGCCGTGCTCCCCCGGGGTATCTACAACATGCAGCAATCATAATTTTTGACTTTACGACGAAAATTCATAAGGAAGACGTGAGAATAAGTGCGCGTGGAAGTCACATCAACTTTTATAGAGGGGTTTTCATCCAACAATTTGAGCACTGAAGGGAAACGCATGAAAATTACAGTAAGAATTCTGCAATGCGTTTTGTACTTTGGAGGTCTCTTGGGATCAGCAACCTTCTTCTTATATACACGCACCCAACGTACTAATTCCTCAAAAATGATTTCAGCCCAACTCAAACGCTTCTTCTTGTAGATAGCAGCGCAGCACATCCACTGCTTGCTGATAAAAGTAGACTTGTTTCCATTCTTGCAGTTGATTGTGTCCCCAATTAAAGTGCAGAGGTGGAACATTAATTCTCCAAACTCTTTCTTATCATGGTTGTTGTATTGGCCAACCAGAGTAGGAATCTTAATCAGCTTCTCAGCTACTTTATCCTGCGCATCCCGAGGTAGCTTCTTCTTGTTGCACGCAGGAAGACCCATTGTCTGCCTGATATGCGCATAGTTGATGGTCACAGAAATCCCACGGATAGAGCTTTTGAGGCATGGGACTGTGATGTCGTCGTATACGCGATTAACTTCTTCTGCGTTGCTGAAGAATTCGTCTATATAGGATGGAAGGATGAAAGGCTGGCCCTTAGTGAATAGGGGCAGGATGCCAGACTTGTCCATGATCTCCATCATGTAGCGTCCAAGCGCATCATGCTTAAGATATTCAGCATCAATTTCCCAACCGGGAATGAAATAGTTTAAGTTCTGCGCAAAGCAAAATTTAAGAATTAGGTTTAGACATGCGCATGGAGAGAAGCGCATGCGCATGAGCGATATGCGCAGCGCATGAACTAGACTCCATAGTTAGAACAAAATATGAATTAAATAAAGGGTAAAAATGTCCAAAAACACAAAATTTAAACTACACGCCTAATATTGGCACGAAAAGCATAAACAAAACCAAAAAACAACCCAAGGCACATCATAGGACTATTCATCAAGAACATTAAGAACATGTATTGAATACACGAAGAACATGAAGAACATAAAAATGTCAAAGTGCTCCAAAATGCATAAAAAGCATATCAAAACGTTCGTAATGAAAAATCACACACAAACAAGTAAACCACAACAACAATATCAAGAACATGCATCCAAGATCTGAGAAAAACAAAATAGAATTTGAAAAGCCCAAAAACTCGAAAAAACACACAAATCATATCAAATGATCATTGATCGTAAAACAAATTACATAAATGAATAGATACAAGTAAAACGAGCACATAGCATCAAATAATTTGAAAAACGAGCAATGGATCATAGATAAATCAGAAAGGGAAAATTCAGACCTCCGAGCATGATAATGGCGGAAAACTAAAAAGCTTGAGTTTAGATTCATACCATTTGGGGATCCTCTTGTTTCTTTGAAGATGAAGATGATTTGGGAGCCATGAGTATATATAGAAAGATTGTGCGAAAATAGAGAAGAAAAGTGATGAGTGCAGAGAGAGAAAAATGTCAGAGAGTAGAGAGAAAAGGGTGAGGCGGTTGAGTGAGGAAGAAATTTTGAAAGAGTGAAGTGAGGAAGAAGGCGGCGGTTCAGAGGGTTATAGCTGAAAAGGGGAGGTGACGTCATTGCGCGCTGACAATAGAGTTGGTGTGTCAGGCGAGTGAAGTGCACGCGCAGGAGAGACGCACACGCAGGTGACGTGGACCAATGAGGAGCGCGCGTGAGAAGTCCTATCCGCGCGCGTGTGTCAGGCATTAATGGTCACGAAGACACTCTTCCACTTTCGTCATAAGTAGCACACACTAAGCATTAATGGCGCGTCACTCAATGCTTTTGCATTAAATGAGGTGGGACATATGCAGGGGTAGAAAAGTAATTTCCCAGGAAAAATTAAAAAGAAATGATGAGGGAAAATACATAATTACGCAAGTACCCTTGCAAATTATGTGCTGACTCAGCAAGTCAAGGACCTAGGTGTAACTATTGAAGAGAAAACATACCTGAGGTCCACGTGGCATGCGCATGAAGTATATGCGCAGTACTTATAATGCGCAGAGATTCTTAGAAATCTCAGAGATGATTTGCCTTGTGCGCATCATCATGTGCGTATGAGATAGGCGTACGTATTAGGCATCTAACTTCAAATATTTCAAGAAAGCATAGAATTATTAGTATTGACAAACCATATGGACAAGATTTAGCTGAGTTCAAGCATACCCATTTACCTCTCAAGAATATGAACCTTTTAGCATCAAATGCTTTTGTAAGAATATCCGCGATTTGATAGTCGGTTCCCACGTGTTCCAAATGAATGTTTCCTTTCTCCACGTGGTCTTTGAGGAAGTGATACTTGATGTCAATATGTTTGGTCTTTGAATGCATGACAGGATTTTTTGAAACCACAATGGTTGATGTATTGTCGCAGTAGATGGGACAATTTTCCTCTTTGATGTCATAGTCCACCAATTGCTGCTTCATCCATAGAATCTGGCAGCAACAACTTCCGGCAGTAATATATTCTGGTTCTGTAGTTGAGACAGAGACTGCAGCTTGTTTCTTACTAGCCCATAACACAAGTCGATATCCAAGGAAATGACAAGTGCCGCTTGTGCTTTTCTTGTCAATTGTGCACGCTGCATAATCCGCATCTGAATAACCTACAAGTTTAACATTCAAATCTTTGGTGTACCAAAGTCCAAGGTTAACAGTGCCGGAGAGATATCGTATAATATGTTTTACAGCAATTAAGTGCGCTTCTCTAGGATCAGATTGATAACGCGCACAGACACAAACACTAAACATAATATCTGGCATACTTGCAGTAAGATAAAGGAGAGAGCCAATCATACCTCGATATAAAGTTTGATCAAATTTCTTACCTTTCAAGTCTTTGTCGAGTTTGTTGCCGGTAGCCATTGGAGTATCATATGGTTTAGCATTGTCTAGTCCAAATTTCTTGATTAGATCCCTTGTATACTTTGCTTGGTTGATAAATATGCCTTCATCCATTTGTTTGATTTGAAGCCCGAGGAAGAAAGTGAGTTCTCCCATCATGCTCATCTCAAGCTTGCTCTTCATTAGTTTCTCAAAGTGCTTGCACAACAATTCATTAGTAGAACCAAAAATAATATCATCGACATAAATTTGAACAAGTAGTTTATGATCATTATGTTTGGCAATGAAAAGAGTAGTATCGATTTTACCGCATGTGAAGCCTTTCTCAATGAGAAACTTGGATAGAGTATCATACAATGCTCTTGGTGCTTGCTTTAGCCCATACAAAAGCTTTCTGGAGTTTGTAGACATGATTTGGGAATTGAGAATCTTCAAACCCAGGTGGTTGAGCTACATAGACTTGTTCTTGGAGTTCACCATTTAGAAACGCGCTCTTAACATCCATTTGATATAGCTTGAAGTCCTTGTGAGCAGCGTAAGCTAGGAAAATTCTGATAGCTTCAAGTCTTGCTACGGGCGCGAATGTTTCATCGTAATCAATTCCTTCTTCTTGCCTATAGCCTTGCGCAACCATCCTTGCTTTGTTTCTCGTGATGGTTCCATTCTCATCCATCTTGTTTCTGAACACCCATTTCGTACCAATCACTCCTTGATCATTTGGTCTTGGAACAAGAGTCCATACTTTACATCGTTCAAATTGGTTGAGTTCTTCTTGCATTGCAACAACCCAACTTGGATCTTGGAGCGCTTCATCAGCCTTCTTAGGTTCAACTTGAGAGATGAATGCAGTGTAAGCATCAAAGTTTGTAGCTCTCTTTGTACGAACTCCAACATGAAGATCACCAATGATGTTAGTGATTGGTGATCTCTAACTTCACAAATTTTAGGAGGCAAGTTAGGTTGAGTTGTAGTAACTTGAAGGTTTTCAATTGGTACATCTTCACCAGCGTCAAAATCATTAAAATTTGGTGGTTGAACTGGTTAAGAATTGAAAGTGGGATTGACACCAGATGCAGCAGTAGATTGGGGCGCATGAGAGGACACATCAGGCGCATGGTAAGGTGCAACTGAAGGTTCTCTTGGTGCGCTATTGACATAGCTTTGCGCAACTGATGTTGATGGATTTCCTTAAGTTGATAGATTCTGATTTTGAGTAGGCGCAACATAAATAGGAGCACCTGTTTCATTAAGCTCAATAGAATCATCAGCAACATTTGGAGCCAAATGTGGCTCAATGAGAGAATGTTCATCAAATGTAACATGTACAGATTCAACTATCACTAATGTAGATCTATTAAAAACGCGAAAAGCTTTAGAATGTTTAGCATACCCAACAAAAATACCTTCGTCGGCTTTGGCATCGAATTTACCTCTATGTTTATTTCCGTTGTAGAGGATATAGCATTTGCAGCCAAAGATCTTGAAAAAAGCAATGTTGGGAGTTCTACCATGCCAGAGTTCATAAGGGGTCTTGTTATGGCGCTTGTCGATGAGGGAATGATTTTGGGTAAAGCATGCTGTGTTGATAGCTTCCTCCCAGAAATACTTAGGCAATTTAGCTTCTGCTATCATCGTCTTCCCTGCTTCTATCAACGTTCTATTCTTTCTTTCCACAACTCCATTTTGTTGAGGAACTCCAGCGGTTGAGAAGTTGTGATCTATCCCATGATCGTCGCAATATCGAGAAACACCGTTGTTCTTGAATTCTGTTCCATTATCGGATCGAACACTAACGATGTCATCTTCTTTTTGGGTTTGGAGCAGTCTAAATAATGAGGTGAGATATCATAACATTCGTCTTTAGTAATCATCATCTCCACCCATGTGTATCTTGAGAATCATCCACCACAACTAAGGTATACTTGTTTCTTCTTATGCTTGCAGTGGTAACTGGTCCAAAGAGATCAATGTGCAGCAGTTGCAAACATCTAGAAGTTGAGGGATTTGTCTTGCTGGAGAAAGATTGCTTTGATTGTTTGCCAAGTTGACATGCAGCGCATTTGTTGTCATGATGATCAGCAACCTTGGGAAGTCCTTTGACAAGATTGTCCCTGCTGAGTTTTGATAGACATTTGAAGTTAAAGTGACTCATGCGCTTTTGCTATAGCCAACTATTTTCGCTCACATTTTTTGCTACAAAACAAAGATTAGTACTAGAGTTCATACTATGGAAATCAATAATGTAAATATTTGTCTTACGATATCCCGTGAGTAAGATAGCTCCAGTTTTGCCATTTTTTATAAGACATTGCGTTGAAGTGAAATGGCATTCTAATACTTTGTCACAAAATTGAGATATGGATAATAAGTTGTGCTTGAGTCCTTCGATGAGAGAGACTCTTTCTATGCACACTTTATCTTTCTTGAGCTTTCCATATGCAACAACTTGACCTTTGTTATTATCACCAAATATTACTGAGGGACCTCTTTCTTCATGGACATCTTCTAATAAGGATTCATCTCCAGTCATGGGTCTTGAACACCCACTGTCAAGAATCCATTTATTCGTTCTAGCTTTAGAAGATCCAGCCATGAAGCAAAGAACCTGAAATATAGACATTTAAAGCAGGTCCCCTTTATTCCTTTTTGGGTCCTAGAGTTAGCAACTTTTGACGACCCACTCTTGCTTGACCTTGGGATTTTTACGTCCTTTGGCATTGGGAGTAAATCTCAAAAGGCATTCCACGGCCTTGTGTCCAAAACAATCACAAATGGAACAATGTTGAAAGCCACTAATCACATGAGTTTTTACAAATTCTTTACTTTTCTTAGGGATATCACTCTTCTTTGGGTCAGATGAGCCAGCCTTAACAAAATCTTTCTTTTGAAATTTTGGAGCGCCTTTTCTAGAAGTGCACATAGGGCTAGGATGCGCATGGCGGTGAGGCGCATGGCTCCTAGGCGCATAATACGCACTAGTAGAAGGAGCGCTCTTAGTTTCAAGTATGATTTTGCTAGGAGCTGATTCATCTGTAGCTATATCTTTCCCATTAGCTTTCCCAAATTGCTTCGTTGGGTAGACATAGTGGAATGTTTGTCTCTTGACTTTTTCCTGTCCTTTTCCCATTGAATTAGAATGTTTTCCTTGGGAATTTCAAAAGTTTGCTGTTTTGTAAATTCACTATCTCTTTCAGCACAGACATCACACTTAAAGTTGTCACTAGTTGATGAGAATCCCAAGCCACTTTTATCACCACTGGCTTTTTAGGACTCAAAAATATTGTCCATAGTGACACGAGAATTGGACCACTCATTTGTAATCTTTTTGAGATCTGTAATTTGAGCGATCAATTCATAGTTTTAAACTTTAAGAAGTGAGTTCTGTTCTGTTAGAAAAGTGTTTTTAACAGTAAGAGGAGTCATGCTCTTTATCTGCTCCTTAAGGAGGGTGAGTTCAGATTTTAGAACAGTTTTCTCGGTCTTAAGCTGGGAAATTTCATCACATGATAGTGCTAAAGCTTCCTTCATATTATCAAATCTACTGATTACCTTTTCAGCCTTTTTGAATAACTTTTCTTGTTCAGAAACAATTTCATCATCGTTGATTTTAGGAATTGGTGCAGCTGGTTCAACTTGTGGTCTGATGTAAGTTCCCTTTCTTAGCTTGTTACTTGAACTTAGATCACATCGGGCAAACAATAATCCACCATCGCTTTGAGCCGGAGTAAGACATCCTTGTTCAATTAGTTCACTGATGGTTGGTCCTTTCTTCTTTTTCGCCTCAGGGTGACTAGCAGATTTCTTGATTGGTTTATTCAAGTTTTTCATATCGGGAACATCCTTTGAAAAGTCACCGAAGTCATAGTTATTAATTTCAACATCATCTTCATCTTTTGCAACAAAACAAACGAGTCCATCATCGGAGTCTTCATCGCTCTCATCGGAGTCTGTTTCACGTGTTGTGCTCATTTGCTAGTGCTTCTTCTTCAGCAACCATTCCCTTATGACGAGTGAACTTGGGAGTGAATTTAGGAGTATGGCTGCTCTTCTTTTTCATGTACTCGAACTTGGGAATTGGGCAGCTCGATGCAAAGTGTCCGGGTTTTCTGTAATTAAAACAAACAAGGTCTTCTTTTCTTTTAGAATCATTGCTCCTTATGAACTTTGAAGGAGCCTTGCTGGTAGATCCTTAATATTTGCTGGTTGAGCCGGGCTTGGTGAATTTTCTGAACTTCTGGAATCTCTTCACAAATAAAGCGAAGTCTTCATCATCTATGTCCAATAGCTCAGAAGTAGAAATTTGGGGATCAGAACTTTTCTCTTTCTGAATAGGCGCAGGCGCAGGAGGTTGGGCTTCCTCTATATGCGCCACCATTGCAACAGATTTTGATTTTCCTTCAGTTTCACTAATTCGCTGAAGTTTGAGCTCATAAACTTTAAGATTAGCATAAAGGTTCCTTAGAGTCCAATCATCCAAAGTTCCTGCGTCTTCAAGAGCGCTAGAGTTATGTAGGTATCTTGATCCAAAAGTTTGGAGAAAATTGACACTCAAATCTTTGTTTGAAAACTTCATACCAAGTGAAATACATAGGTTGATAATTTCACAAAAGCGTTCATAAGTTTGTCTTAAGGTTTCTCCGGGGAGTTGAGAGAAATTGTTGAATCTCTTTTGTACTTCGTATCTCTTGTTCTCCTTGCAAACGGTATCTCCTTTTATATGCTCTTCAATGGCATCCCATAGCTCATTAGCAGTAGCACAATGCATGCTTGTTGTTTCATAGCCATGCTTAGGGTGCTTAGGAGAATGTTTCTAGCTTTCCCATCATTTGCAACTCTTCTTGTTTCTTCCTCAGTCCATTTTTCTTTTGGTTTCAGAACTGTAGGTTGAGCAGCTTTGGTGCGTGGATTTGGATTCGCTTTAACCGGAATGTAAGGTCCATAAACTACGGTGTCATGGAACATTTCGTCGATTGAGTTGAGATGGGTCAATATGTTGAATTTCCACACGTCAAAATGATCTTCATCAAAGACCGGAACGTGAGTATAGTTTGCAGTTGCCATAGGTTTTGAGTTTGCCATGTAGAATCGGCACCCAAGCTGTTAAGCTTGAAAAACAAAAGTGTTTTATAAAGGTGTTTGCTCTGATACCACTTGTTGGTCCCAGAAGGGCAACAAGGGTATGAAAAATGCTAGAGGGGGGGGGGTTGAATAGCGTTTTTTTTAAAATTCTTTTCAAACCCTTTTGTAAAACAATGGCTAATGCGCACAGGTCTTATTTTCTCTAAGTATAGCGCGCGACAAGAGTGTGAAATGCACAGCGAAAACTTAAAGCAATCACTTATGTGCATGGAGAATGCGCAGAAGTGTAAATACGCAAGCACTAAGTTTAGCTTAAAGATTTGTGCAAAATGGAACTAAGGCAATAAGCATACAAACACAATTCTATTGAAGCAAGACAATCTACAAAGATCAAACAAAACAATATATAAGTAAAGCTTAAATGTAGAATGAAAAGCTCAATAAATAAACACGCTATTTGGAGAGGTTCGATCGGGAAAAGATCTACGTCCTCTACCAAGATGGTTAGTCTTAGATTTCTAATGAAGATCTTATTATATGAGAGAGTTTACAAGATACAAAGATGTAGAACAAAACTTTCTCAAAGATCTATAATCTATGAAAGAACAAAATCCTAGACAATAATTGGTGTTTCTCTAGAAGTATGATCGATGAGATCGGAACTTCAAGAGGTGTGTGTGTGAATCAGAAATCTGGGCTCTTTGAATCTATGAGATGGAGAGCACGAGAAATTCTGGTGATACAAAGGCTGTTTAGGATCTGGGCTTGGATGAGTATGAAGGTATGAAGGTTGATCTTGGGAATTCTGGAAATGAGCAAGCAATCTTCAAATCTTCAAATCTTTCTCTTTGAAAGAAAAAGCACAAGCAGCTTGGAAAATGAGGAAGAGTTGGCTATTTATAGTGGAGCTCCAAGAACTAGCCGTTGGGGAGCTTCAGCAAGGACGATGTGCTGTCACAATGTGATTGGTGCGCAGCTGTCTTTTATAGCCGTTGGAGACAGCAAGTTGACAGCTTTCAGATATCTTCTAGAAGGGTGACAGTTGTCTTCAATTTGAATTTTCAAACTGAGGCGCGTCTCTCCATCCACGTGTATGCCGAGTGAGCACGTTGTCGATTGTCCACATCAGCACTTTGACTCATACCAAAAAGCGTAGCTTTACCTAACGCTTTCCAAGCTATGCAAAGGTGAGGTCAGGAAATAAGAGATTTGACTAAGGTATATCTGCGCTGCGCATGAAAATCATGCGCATAGGTATACGCAGATGGTGCTACGCATGAATGTCATGCGCATCACACTTAAACATATGCTCATGAGACCTCAAATCCAAAGCTTCAGCCCTAAACATTAAGCCTAGTCTATAAAGATGACTTAGCTAAAATTAAAGTTACAAAACTTCTTACATAGGGTCCTAAAGTCCTTAAAATAAACTTAGGTGATGGTATCAATCAATTCTAACATATATAGGAATGTTAAATAATAAGCATACCCAACAATAGTGTACATATAATGTGTTAGTAGAATAATAAATTAATTAACTAATAATATTAATAGTAATAATGTCTATATCTAGTAACTGTTATGATTAATTAATACTCCCTTGTCTTAGAGTAATAGTCCTACTTTGCTTACGCACACTTATTAAAAAATAATACAAAATGGGTAAACATTGCAGGTGTGCTGAGAAAATAAATGTCCAAAACACAATTCATAGTGCAATTGGACAATATATAAGCTAGTAAGTTTGGTCTTTTTGTAATTATAAAAGCATTAGAAAGAAAATACAGTCCAAAACACATCTTTTCTCATAATTTGTCAATTTGAGAAAGACTTTCTGGAATATATTAAAATAGAAAGTAGAACTCTAACTCTGTGACGGAGTGAGTACCACTAATACTAAATATTAGCATATACTCACTCCGTCCTATCTCACTTGAGACCTAAGAGGTGGGCACGATAACTAAAGAAAAATAATAAAATAAAGAAAATGTGTGATAGAAAATGAGGAGAGAGAATGAGTGGGGTTAAAAGTAGGTTGGTTGAATAAATTGTGTGGTGAAAAATGAAGAGAGAGAATAAGTGGGTGGGGGTAGATTGAATATAAAATTATAAAAATATGACCATTTTGGGGAGTCTCAAGTGAAGTGAGACAACTTAAAATGGAAATAAGTCTCAAGTGAGGTGGGACGGAGGGAGTATTGTATAATTATTAACTGATACTATTAATAATAGTTAATTTATATAACAATTATGGTTAACTAATATTATTATTCATAACAATAATTAATATATATATATATATATATAATAAAATTTGTGATTAACTAATACTATTAACTAATAATAATTTTTAATTATTTAATAATTAAATATAATTAAAAAAATATAAAATATAATAATATTTTACTATTAATAATTAATTATTATTAGCTAATAATATTAGCTACATAAGGTAACTACTATAGTTAACTATTATAGCTAACTATTATAATAGTTAACTATAATAGTTAACTATTACTAATTACTAATAATAGTAATAGTTACTATATAGGGTAACTATAGTTAACTACTAATAATAGTAATAGTTACTATATAGGGTAACTATAATAGTTAACTATTACTAATAATAGTAATAGTTACTATAATAGTTAACTATAATAGTTACCATATATAGTAACTAATAGTACTCCCTCCGTCTCAAAATAGATGTCGTTTTGAGAGTTAATTTTTGTCTCAAAATACATGTCGTTTTACTATTTTCAAGGCTATTTTGTTGTTGTATACCAACTATACCCTTATTAATGATAGTAGACTATCTCTTAAACAGTTATTTAATTGCCTAGATAATTGCATTACTTTAGGGGTATATAAGACTTTTTCACATACATTAATTGTATTTCTTAATATGTGTAAAGTGGTTGAAACGAAATCTATTTTGAGACGGAGGGAGTATTAGTTAATACTATTAGGTATTAAAAAGAATTTGAAAAGTCACGTATTTATGTTGGTAGGATTGATGTGGATCACCATATATATGCAAGCTTTTCTATAGTTTATCCACATGTCAACATTATAACTCTCCTCACCAACTTTAATATATATATATATATATATATATATATATATATATATATATATATATATAGAGATTAATTAAATGAATCGGGGGCTTGATGGAAATCAACATTTCCCGTAGACCCAGTGAAAGAAATGAAATAATATATCCTCATAAAGAGTCGAGTCGATTTTGAAGAATCTTACGGAAAATTTCAAGTTTCAATCATTTTTCCAAAAAAAAAAAAAACATTGAGCGATATTTATGGGTCACAAAGTATTTTTTTTTAGGAGGTGGAAAATTTTAGAGGTAATCAAAAAGAAAAACGAAAGAAAGAACGAGAGATTTCTATATTTGTATTAAATGTGTAATAATTGCAATTTAGTTGTCCAAAGTTTACTTTTTTTTTTTTTTTTTTTAACGTTATACTTAATTTATTAAGAGTTTCGGGATGAAAGAAAAGAATTAATAGATCTTTAAGTGTAAAAACTGCAATTTAAAATAGGAAGTCAAATTTTTCATCCACCTAGAAGCACATACAAAAATGTTGGTTAGTTGCAATTGAGTTCCTAAAAATGAAATGTTGACAACTAAATTGCAAAGTCTGTTTAAAAGAAAATTACAAATTTGCAAAAAGTTTGATTAACTTATGTTATTGACCCTATAAAAACTAATTGTGCATAAAGGGTGGGCCTCTAAAAGAAATAAAAATCCACATTTAGATATGACATTCCATTGTGAATAAAGGTCGGCATCAAAATAACATAAAAATATATAGCACATGTGAAGAACCTAATGTATTCTATTACTATAATAAGGTCCACAAAATGCAATGATTTTGAAATACAAACATGCCTATGAAAGCAAAGAGTGATCTAGAATATCCTTCATACCGAATTTTTTTAACTCTCATAATTTTCAGTAATCTGATTGTACTGTTTATTTATTAATATAATTTAATAATTAAATTAAATTATATTATTTAAAATAATATTATTTAGTTATTATTTAGTTAAATGAGAAGGTGTTCAACCATCAATAATATGAACTGTGATTAGACATGAATTAAATGTCCAAAAAATTGCATGTGGGATTATGGCCAAAGGGTACAATTTGGATTAATTGCTAACCTTCTCCTAGTTTTGTTTTTTCCCTAATTTTATTGACTATTCTTCTCTAGTAATAATTGGAATTTAAAAATATAAAAATAAAATAAAATAAAATGGTCCACAGTTACATTTGATGAAATCTCATTAGAAAAAATTACCACCTAATCACTTGTCTGAGTTGGTCTCATTCTCAGTTGTTTTTGAAACAACTGTGAACAAATTGTGAATTTCTCTGTTATTCTTGGAACAACTGTGAATTTGTTATTGAAACAATTTTACATTTGTTTTTGTAACAATTGTGAGGTTGTTCTTGAACTAATTGTACCTGAACAACTTCTCAATTGTTCTTGAAACAATTGTGAGCAAATCGTGAAAGTCTTTGCTGTTCATCTAACAACTATGAAGTTGTTCTTAAAACAACTCTGAATTTGTTCTTGTGAACTTCTTTTGTTGTTTCTTGGGACAACTGTGAACTACTCAGTTGTTAGTATTCGTTCGACCATGGATTTCATGGTCGTCTTCTCAATTGTTCTTGGAATAACTATAAACTTCTCAGTTGTTCTTGAAACAAGTGTGAACTTCACAGTTGTTTCAAGGACAACAAGTATAATTGTGAATTTGTTTTTTGAACAACTTAGAAGTTTTTTTTTTTTTTTTTTTTAAAAAAAAAAAAAACTGTGAATTCCTTTGAAAAAAATAAAGTTGCTCGTGAAAAATTGTGAAGTTTTTCTTGGAAAAGCTTTCCTTAAACAATTTTGAAGTTGTTCTTTGCCAGAGTTGATCATGTTCTTAGTAGTTTGTTGACAATTGAGAACTTACTAATAAGTTCACATATATTTGGTCGCCATAGTTGGTTACCGGAGTTGGTAGTCGTCGGAGTTAATAGTTTTCTTAGTAGTTTGTTGACAACTGAGAACTTACTGATAAGTTCACAGTTGTTTGGTCGCCGAAGGTGGTAAAAATGGGTGGCCAAGGATGGTCATGGTGATTGGAAAGAGAAATGAATAATACTAGGGGCACAAAAAAGTCACAAAAACTTGCTCACAAAATCTTAAGTATAATGATGTTATCCATTATCAATGCAACCAATAAAATATCGTCATCTCATTTTGTGAGCAAGATTTTGTGACCTTATTTTGTGCTCCTAGCATTGCTCAAGAGAAATTTAAATAATGGAGGGAGTGAGTGATACTCATATAATTTTCCATTATTTAGAAAGGATATACGTGTTTTTTTTAATAACTCGTAGACTAGATGGTAATATTTCAAATTATGCGTTATTAGTGGGCGGTGAAATTAACTAGATAAAATGAAAACGTGTAGAAATAAAAGAAAAACTTGGGGGTGGAGGGTAAATATCTCTAATTTCAATTGGTTATAAGTAGCTCAACCAGAAAGAGACAACCACAGTGGAGTTGTCTGTTGAAATTTCGAAGACCAGAAGATTCTCTATTTCCGTCGATGCATAGAAGAAAGATCTCAATCAATCGGAACATTTTATTAGATTCCTCTTTTCCGCCCGGCGCCGGAAACACATTTTTTTCCGGTAAGTTACACCAAATATTTCCTCAGAATCCCATACCTCGATATGAATTTGTATATAATTGAATGCACTTTATGCTTTTGAATTTGAATTAGAATGTATGATATGTAAAAGAGGGCTTTAATTTCAGTGAAATTCCCTACTTTTTGATGTTTATTTGAGGTTGAATTCTAGTTTTATAACGATTTGTTTGTGGGATTTTATTGAAAATTTTAAACATGTTTGGATCAATTGGAAGAGGGTTTGGGGGGGGGGGGGGGATAGAGAAGACAATTTTAGCTGGAATTGGGTTTAGAAATCACTTATGTTGCCTTGTAAGTAGATCATATATTGAATCTTCATTGATCAGTGAAGTAGACATGTTAGTTTTCATATTGTCTTTAGAGTGTTTTGACCTTTTTTTTGTTAAAATTTGGACCAAAGATGCGTACTCCCTCCGTCCCAAAATGAATGTCCAAATAAATTTCAAATTTTCTCTTAATCAAGAGCAAAAAAAAAAAAAAAAAAAAAAAAAGAAGGAAATTCGGACATTCATTTTGTAATGGATATAGTATAAATATATTTGCTCTAATATACACATGTTTTGACTCTTTTCATTGCAAAGGGACTCATTTAGTGGAACAAAAGGAGTAGTTTAAAGAAAAGAAATTTTCATTGCAAAGGGACGTAGGATTTTTACCCAAAACCTTGTCAACTTAAAGCTCTGATACCAAGTTGAATTACCTACTCATCTATAAACTTAAGTTGTTGTAGAAAGAGTCCAACAATCATGCCCTTATCCTATATTCATGTTCGTTGAACATTTTGTCTATTTATCCCGTACATCTGTGGACATGCGTTATATTACCACTGTATTTAACCCCTGCTCTCCTCGCTCGAAATTAGATAAAATATTATGAAAAGGAAAAACGGATTAAAGCATTTATTGAACACATCAAATATACCTTTTGTTTTCTTGGTAGGCTAAATTAATAATCTTATTGATGCCCCATTTTCTCCAAATATTTATTGCTAAGTTGAATTTTGATTAAACTTCTTTTATTGGTCATTATGTATGCAAACTTGTATTTGCTTTGGTTATTCTTGCTAAACGTAAGACTTAGGCATTTATCTTCCCATTGCAGCGAATTCCCCTATCCATTATTGACAAATTAAAATGACAGACTTACCAAGGCATGTGGTAGCCTGTTTGCACTCCGGCAAACTTGCATGCTTGGCTATGTTGGTCTCCTTGGGAATTGTATTGCAAATACTGGTAAAGCTTACTACTCCCTCCGTCCCAAATTGATAATCCCATTTTCCCTTTTTGTTTGTCCCAGAAAGTTAGTCTCATTTCCAAAATTAAGGCTTCAAAATCACTGAACTTTCAAACTTTAATATGTAACCATATATAAAATATCTGAATAGTCAAACGGGACTATCAATTTGGGACGGAGGGGGTATATGCCTTGAGAAATCATTTGAAGTATGGCTTATCACTAGGACGTTTACTGATTCTTCTTCTCTTCTTTCTATGCGGATAGGCATGTGCGTTGTACAATAATTGGTGGCCGATGCTATCAGGTAGAATATTTTCTTACTTTCAGGCTGAAGATTTATATTATAGTTTAGTTCTAATTTTACTTTCCACACACAATTCTTAACCTCCTACTAAGTAGCAATTTTAGCAAAACTGATATCCCAAAAACTTTGACTCGAAGTGGTGGAATTTGTCTGGTGGGAATCTTTGATGAAAAGGGTCTCTTATATCTTGTTAATCGCATTTGTATACAATATTGACATAATGGTATCTCAACAAATATAACTCTCCCCGTCCTATAATCGTATAATAAGTGTCACGTCATTCTTTTTTGATCCGTCCCAAAAGTAAGTGTCGCTGTAAGAGACAATTATCCAACATCTTCTAAAGAGAGAAACATGGACCGGTATATAGACTTGAGGAGTTACTAAGGGGAGTAACTCCTCAAGTCTATATACCGGTCCATGTTTCACGTGTTCCATGTAGAAGCAGCGGAAGTCAGGCCACCATAGATCGGTGGCTCTGATACCATCTTAAGCAACCAACTCATCTAAAAGCTTAAACTGTTAGAGAGAGCACCCACAATGTATATCATGCTCATATTAACACTCCCCCTCACGTGCAAACGTGGATTTAGTATAGGGGTGCAATTGGGTAAATATGTACCCTGTATAATTTTTTCACATCTTCTAAAGAGAGAAACATGGACCGGTATATAGACTTGAGGAGTTACTCCCCTTATCACCAATTGGTTTTAAGGTGGAACCTCCAACATAGTCCATTGCCGGCCCAGTCCAGCCCATGCTAACACTCGGGCCTTCTAAGAGTCGCATTTCTAAACAAGGAAGTAGTTACAGTGCAATTTCACCGTGGTTCAAGCAATTTACAAACAAGTAAAGGACATGCCTGGAAAAGATTGACAAGTCAACCGCGACACTTATTATGGGACGGAGGGGGTACTAAATTGGAATTGTGTTACGTTTCACATTCTATGGGTTCTTGTTATAAACTTATTGCTCTTATACTGCTTTGGCTATAAACCTTAGGCACCTGATATAATAGTCAACATTGCAGGCATACATTTGAAGCTGTACTATGTCATTGTGCTTAAATGAAGAAGTTATTGTTCTTTCGCTGTATAGTCAAAATCAATTTTCAGATAAATGTAGAAACTCACACCCGAGTCACTTTAGTGAATCATGAGACTTTGGGTTTGCAAGTCCAGACAACTGTAGGCATGGTGGCGTCTCCCTTGACGACCTAGTATTGCTGTAGTTTGTCTATAAATAGGTACAATCCTATAAAGAGTGACCATCCTATGCTCAACTCTGTTCTTTTTTTTTTCTTTCTGAAACACCTTAGTTTGTACTACCTCTGTCCCTAAATGACTGTCCGAAATTCATTCAGGGGAACATTCTGGAATATTCACTTTTTAGGCAATTAGGTGGCAAAGATGCATAGATATTTGTGTTATCCACTTTCTAAACACTTAGTTTTGCAAGTACAAAGTGACTAGTGAAAAGAATTTGGTTAAATAAAAATACAAGGACAAATGCGACATTTACTTTGGGACGGACCAAAATGGAAACCACGACATTTATTATGGGACGGGATAGTATATTTTAGGAAGTTGAGTTTTCTTCACTTTTTTCTTTTCAGAGATGTGAGATGTGCTGGTGTTTTATTTTATATTTCCCATGTTGAAGCATAATTAATTTTATTTGGAGCCTGGTATGCTAAAGTCAGATGCGGTGAATGGTGATTATCAACATTTGTAAAAGTAGACTTATATCGATTAGGACATTATCACAGTACAAGTAATATTAAAGATGAGGGCATTTTGGTCCCCTCCTCCCTCCTGTCCAACCAGACCCATATAGTTTTCATTACCTTAATGCATGGCTAAGGAAAAAGCTTTAAGCTTACTGGCATCTCGTTTTGTAATGGATTTGGAAATTATTGAAAAAACAAGTTGATCCATTTTTTTTCCCCCTTTGAGATGAGTGCGTCCATATTTTATTTTAAGGAAATCAAGAAAGTCGAGTTTTAACAAACTTTGGTGGCGCATTTACACATGTACCGCTAGTTTCCACATTGTAGTACTGCAAATAGCACACCAAGACACGATATTTGATTTACTTGCGTTGGACAAAACTTCTTAGTCATGGGGATGAGAATGGAGGGGGTATTATGTATGGATAAGTGTCTGCATGCGTGCGTGCGTGCGTGTGTGTATATATACGTGTCTCTGTTTGTGTGTAGATATATCTATTTCTATACTCCCTCTGTCCCATAACAAAGTACTCATTTTGTCATATTGGGTGTCCCCTTAGAAAGTACCACTTACCCAAAAATGAAAAAATTCCCTTCACTTTCTCTCTCCTTTCCACTCACAACAACTATCCACTCACTATGCCCTACTACAATTTCTCTCCCCTTCTCACTCACAACATCTACTTTTCCAACATCTTTCCTTAATTCTCGTGCAAAAAGCAAATGGGTACGTTGTTATGGGACGGAGGTAGTATATATTTGAACTAATAGTTTCTTGAGGTGAAGGTTTGTTGAAAAATGTACTTGCATACTAACATCGACTCCATCTGTCCTGATGCAGCCTTAACATACATATTCCTTCCCATGCCCTTGATGTTCTTCATTGGATCAGATACCTCTATCTTCTCTGAATCTGAAAGCAGGTTTGTTTAGTCTTCTCCCTCAAATCCTAACAGATACCATTCTCTTAATTTCTGCATAAACTTTAGTCCCTCCGTCCCAAAACAACTTACACTAATTTCCCTTTTGAGTATCCCATTAATTAGTCTCACTTTCCTAAAATGTCCAACTCTTATTCTTTCCTTATTCACCCCCACACACCCACACACTTGTCATCTCACGCACTTAAATCATGGGTCTCACTCTCAAATCACCATACCCACAACCACTTTCTCACTCGCATTACTTTTAATATATACTTTCTCCTTATTTCCCGTGTCAGAGAAAAATAGTGCAATTTTTTTTGGGACGAAGGGAGTATACACTTGACAAACAAAGGCGACAACATGTAGCATATGGGGAGTATTAGTAATTTATAATTTATACTTTTTTCTTTCCCCGTTGTTAAGCAGCATTTGGATGGATATAACGAAGTTCTTAACGGGAGCTTCAGCAGTTGGTAGTATTGCGATACCAGTTATCTTAAAGCACGCTGACTTGATCACTTGGGGAGCTTTGGCAATGGATCTGTCGTCCCTTTTCGTATTTGTTTTAGCTATATTGTGTTTCCTTGGAATGAACGAGAATGATGGGGGCTATAGTATGATTTGAGATATGGCTTTTCCGAGCGGTGTAGATTGGGCAATGCTAGGGGCACAAAAGAAGTTCACAAAATGAGGTGGCGATATTCTATTGGTTGCATCGATTGTGGACCCGGCACACTCTAATAAAAAACAACAATAGAATTTTGACACATCATTTTGTAAGCCACATTTTGTGGCACTTTTTTGTAACTTTATATTTACCCGTGTAGATTTATTTGTGTGCAAATAGGTTCAAGTCCATTTTCCTATGAACTCTCTTTAGCCTCTGTAAAACATGGCTGAATTACACTTCTTTAAAAAAAAAAAAAAAATACATGGGAGCATTTTCTGTGGGTAAATATAAAGTCACGAAAAAAGTCACAAAATTTGGTCTACAAAATAATGTGTCAAAATTTTATTGGTGTTTTAAATTAGAGTGTGTCGGGTCCACTATCGATGTAACTAATAATATATCGCCACCTCATTTTGTATCCATCATTTTGTGAACTTCTTTTGTGCCCCTAGCATTCCCCTTTTCTGTTTGAATTGCATAGATATGTATCGATATTTCTTTTTTGACTTTAATTATGCCCCCTTTTGGCTTCGTAGATACGAAGTAAGGGGTGAAAATCCGAACTGGATCTGGTGCAGCGCTCTTGCGCTCTTGTCGTATTTACTGGATAATGGAAAAATCTGAAGAAAAATGTGAAACATTTATACAGAAAGTAATGTAAAAATGTGAAAAATTACAACAAAACAAAAGTTTAGTACCAACATAATTTGGCAAACATGAATTGTTGTATGAAATCATCAATGCAAAGAGTAGTGAAGAAAATAATGAGATGGGTAGGAAAATATATGTAGGAAGAAACATGAAAAGGAAACAAGAAAAAAAATCTATGTATATATTTAGAAATTAAACCCCATCATCAACATTTATTTTCGGCGTCCACGATGGTCATATATTTTCAATTACACTAAACTCATGTCATTTTCAATCACCGTTATCCATGTTTCTTAGGACTTTCTCTACGCCATACAATTTTACAAACTTGTAGAAATGTTTTACATTATTTTTTTTACAAACGTTTTACATTTTGCAACGGAAATTTTGTATTACGTTTCGATAGTAGCGCAGGAGAAAAAAGCTCCGTATGAGCAGTTCTATATCCATGAAAATGCGGAATAATTGCAGATGAGCGGTTCAAATTAAATCCATGAAAATGTGGAATGATTGAAGCAGCTAAAGAAGCATGGTTCATGCTTTATCTGTCCCAAAATAAATATCTCATTTTATCAAATTAAATGTCTCATTTTTAAATAGAAAAACAATTTTTGTGCAATTAATACTACTACTAATCAGTGTTCTAAAAATCGCTAGGCGGCGGAGCAGCGCTTAGGCGGGGCGGAGCCGGGGCCGAAAAATTAGCGCATTTTTAATATATTTTTAAAAATCAATAAATATATATGTAATTATTCAAACAATAATGCCACTTATTTTTGTTATTTGTCAAAAAATTATAATATATTTTAATTTTCACAAAAAATAAATTATTATTAAAAGTATTTTATGATTTTTAATTTATATTTTTGAAAAGATACAATCGTTTCTAAATAAAATAATAATATCTAACTAACGGAGCAGCGCTTAGCCCCTAGATTTTTAATTTATATTTTAATATGCGAAAAGTTAGGCTTTTTTACTTATATTTGTGGCCGGACTTGGGTAGTATATTGATAAAATATTAACAAATCTTTTTTCACTGAACACTCAATGTAAAATGTTTGAAAAGTCAAACGAGACTATCATTTTAAAACGGAGGGAGTCTGTTGTTGATTATCATCCTGAAAGCATATACAATAAGAACATATAAATCTATTCTATATATACGGGGGTAAAAGTTAGACATTTGTGGAGCTTCAAGGTTTTAGTTTGGAAAAGGAGAAATCAAAAGCGATATCCTCCAAGTGAGAAGATATTTTCCTGGGTGTAAAAGGTAAATTATGTAAATGAGGAGTAGAGAAAGTTGATATGAGAGACTCAAGTATTATTGATGCTAGTAATACATACAAAAAGGAAACTAATGTTCTAGAATAATCTCGCTTGGTTTACAAGATACAATCTCTATGTTTGATAACTTGATATTTACAATATATGCTAGGAATATATAATATTCCTTAATACTCTCATATGGTATTGCAATGCTTGTGCATATTAGAATGGGTAGTATAGATATATCACCAAACTTCATACCATATGTTTAGTAAGACAACATTTATTATGTGTTCAGTTTCATCATCTAATGTGAAGAAACAAACCTAAGAAAACAGCTCCTTTTTCCTTTTTCTGAAAAATATTTGGCAGGGTCAAAGTTTACTTTAACTCTTTTACGTCTGTCGCGCTTCTGATGTTCCGTAGTTTGTTTTAGCTTCTTCGATTTTAACCACTCTTATAATATTTAGCACTTTCAACCACTGTAGTGTTTATCGCGTTCATTATCCCAACCCCAAACTCCATTAAGAAAATTTTAACACAAGTAAACATAAGTTAATGGTAATCCTATGTAGATGCTGCAAATTCATTGACCTAGAGCTCAATCGGCCATGGCATCTTACAATTATCAATAAATAGAGTTGGAATTGAGCTCATGGTCGACAAATTTGCAACATCCACATAGTATTTTCGCTAGTTTTTGTTAACTTTCGTTAACTTCTGCCAACTTTCTTGGATGGAGTCAGCGGGCGGGAATAATGACAGCATATCGATAGTTATAGTGGTCGAAATTGCTAAAAAAAATAAATACCAAGATTTTTTAAATCCAAAGCTTAAACAGAGTACGGTGACTCAAATTGCCATTGTAATCTTTTCACTCCAAACCAGAACTACAGAGCTACAATCAGTACGAAGCATGCTCAAGGGCCCCCCCTTGATTTTAAAGTTGTGTCATTTTTATCCTTTGAAGTTTATAAAAATAACACTTTTATCATTACATTTTATTTATTTATTTTGAGTTTGTTTTGAATAATTTGAATATGTACAGTTTAGAATTCGAGAAAAACACTTCCGTCGTTCTATCTTGCATTAGATTCTATTTTAGTAGCCCAAGAAGTTTCATCGTTTCACTTTTGCCCTTTTAACTTATTCCATTTTCGCACTTCGTTAAAAAAAGAAAAAAACATATTTTTCTTTTACAAATGTTATAAAAAAATTGTCTTCTACTGATTTCAACTAACAAATCTCATACGAAAATTAACCACTGCACAACCCATGACAAAATTTGAAGGATGGTATAGAGATTGTGATTGGGGTCGATTTGGATGATTGCAAGTCCCGTCGAACTTAAAAGCATCTCATCTGTTTAGAAAAAAAAAAAAACGAGGTAACCAAATCTTAGCTATCACGCTTGTTCTATTTCTTTATCCGTCTTGTTTTATTCTAGTAGGATTAATGATAAAAAAAAAAAAAAAAACCGTTGGACACTGAAAAATGAAAGTTGAATCCTTTATACTACTCACTCAATCCCATTTAATTTTTTTTGTTCAATATAAGTGATATTTGATAAAATATTAATGTCAATTTGATCATCTTAATAAAATTCTAAAATTGTTATTGATAAATGATGTAGTAATTTTTAATAGCAAGTTTTAAATGTTCATTAGGATAATTAGATTGACAGTAATGTTTGATCAAATAGTACTTGTCTTGGCAAAATAAAATAAAATAAAATAAAATGTGGCGAATATAAATAGGGAAATTGTTTGATGTAATCTACTTTCTATGTTCCATCTTCTTGCCAATGTTAGTTAAAACATACTACCATCAATATTTTTTTAAATTATTATTATTATTATTGAAATTCATAAGAAACTAGTTTTGGGATTTATTAATATACAAAGTAATAAAAAAATCACTCTCCGGTTTATTTATAAAACATACTCCCTCCATCCCATCTTAAACTTCAAAAAAAAAAGTGGGCACATGAGTTAAGAAAAAGTGCTTTTTAACATTAATATATTGTGAGTGGAGTAAAATTAGTAGGGATTAGGAGATTTGGGTTATCAATCTAACTCTGATTCACTTCAAAAGGCAACTTACATCATTCAAAAACTTACAATCACAATTACAAACTGAAATTTCAAGTTCCCTCCATATTACTTACAAAAATTTGAAACTGAAAATTCAAATTCCCCCATATCACTTACAAAATCCATTCAAACTAAGACAAAATGCAGTACCAGTTCTTATCAGTTAATTAGTGGGCCAAAAAACAACAATAATAAGAGAATTCAGTAAGCTAATCATCATTTCACACACATTCAGATTCCCACAAATCCCATCTCGTGATTGTACTGTAAAAGAAATGAAAGAGATAGACAGAGATAACCTTTAGACATCATAATCAACATCTTTGATATGGCTTCAGTGTCCGACTCGGAATAATAAGGACTATGGTCTGGATCTGGGCCAATCGACCAAGGAAAGTACAAACCCAGCAGTTCAAGGCAATTTCGGTGGCGAAGTTTCTTGGATTCCTCAGACAAAGGGCGTTCGGTAATTGATGAGCTAGAAGCAAGCTTTTCAATTCGCTCATTCATATCTTTCTCAAACGCTGCATATGAAACCGGAGAGGCGCATCTGTCAGACACCGGTGACTCCTCCTCATAAACCCCCAAATTTGTTTCCTCGACAATGGTCTCCTCAGCACCGGAAAAGAGAGTCTCCGACACGATCGTCGCCTCCAGTGACCAATCGGAAGAGGAAAAGGGTAGAGACGGTGATGGCAGCGAAAAATCATCGGCAACAAACCCTAAGTCGAGCTTTGAGTCAGATTTGCTGACTGTTAAGGCTGAAGAGGCCAAATCCAGATTTTGGGGTGAAGGAGACGATGGTTTTATCGGGAAACTAGAGGGGTTTTGAGGCGGCGGGTCCATGGTTGAGAGATGAAGAAGAGAGAGTCTAGGGTTCCATGGAATCGCCGTCAATGACGATAGAGGGGAAGGAAGGTTTTTGTTACTGGGGTGGGTGGTTAATGGTTAGGGTTTCTTAAATGGGTTGGGTTGGGTTAGGTTAGATTAAGATAATGGGTTGTGTTAATTAGTGTTAGTGGGTTGGGTTATGATTAATTGGAGTTCAGATCTCTTGTACCACTTTGTGTGCCCTTCTCCGTGTCATTATAATCTCAACCGTTTACATGCTTGGATAATATCAATATAATGACTGCAAGCCGTTGGATCACTTGTGGCACAGGGAGGAGCACACAAAGTGGTACAGGAGATCTGAACTCGATTAATTGGGTGGGGTAGGAAGAGTATAATATTAATATTAATATTAATAAAACGTTTCCATTTTAGGATTTTGAAGTTTAAGATGGGACGCCCAAAACCCAAAATGGAGATTTTTGAAGTTTAAGATGAGACGCCCAAAATGGAGATTTTTGAAGTTTAAGATGAGACGGAGTACTAGTCAAATTTCTTTGAAAATATCTTTGTTATTGACCAACTGCCTCTCACTCTCCAACGAAGAACCAAAATGATGAACGAAAATCAACAATCCATACTTCTCGAATCATCTTCTCGATTCCCACCTCCTCAAGGTTCAATTTCAATCTCCAAACGAATCCACACCACATTCAATTTCCACCAATTTCACTTTTTTTTTTTTTTCTTCAGGAATCAAGATTTCATATGGAACCGCCGGATTCAGAGCCGACGCGTCGGTCCTTCAATCGACGGTGTTTAGGGTTGGGGTTTTGGCAGCACTCCGATCACTGAAAACCCAATCTGTGATCGGATTGATGATCACTGCTTCACACAACCAAGTCAACGACAATGGAGTCAAAATTGCTGACCCTAGTGGTGGTATGCTCACTCAGGATTGGGAACCTTTTGCTGATCAACTTGCGGATGCTTCCGATCACCATCATCTCCTCCAGGTCCTTACTCTCTCTCTCTCAAGTATTTGTAGTTGATATTGATAATTGGGGAAATGTTGAATGAGGAAGGTGTTCAATTGCTAAGATCTACATTTTGCAAGTTAAGCTTTTTAATCGTACTTTTTAAATCTCCCAAATGTGTAAAACCCCAAGCCACTTTAAAAAAATGTGGGAATTTAGTACTACATCCATCCCAAAATGAATGACCAAATTTGCTCATTTTGGGACGGAGGGAGTATGGTTTATCAGTGGCCCCTTGACTACCACTTGACATTAAATCATCAATAGACTTATGGGTGGCCTGCTATGGTCATTGTTTTACTCATGTGTAACAGATGCGATTCAAGCACAAATGCGAAAATGGAGATGGAAATCAAACTCTATTGATTGAACTTGAATTACAACGAAAACAGAGAAATAAGCTAGATAATCAACTACTAGCTAAACTATGAAGGAAAATGCTAGCTACTCAGCTATGGCTAAACTAAGGAGAAAGAGAAATAGCAATATCATCCACACTTTGATTCATCCCCTTGTGCCCCTTTTATAGGGAAGCCCCATGTGCCCCTTTTATAGGGAAGCCCCATGTGCAATTTGTTGGAGATAACCGCCTCACGCCCTCCACGTGGCCACGTGCTCTCAACAATCTCACGAGACCCTCACGTGGTCAATTAACGAAATTACCACAGAGACCCTCCACACTAACTTACCACAATAATACTTCTAACACTTGCTCCATTGACCGCATAACTCCTCCCCTCTGTTGACCGCATAAAACCTTTTCCTCTTCAACCTACCGCAATCTCCTCTCCTTGACCGCACCAACACTACCGCACAACTACTCCCTGCCACCTTGACGGCACCAACACTTCCCTGCCACATTGACCGCACCAACACTTCCCTGCCACATTGACCGCAAATTGCTTCCTCCATTACAATCCACTCCCCTTAAATTTACCTTGTCCTCAAGGTAAAAAGTCAGGAAATTGAGCATCAATTATGGCAGCATCTTCCCAAGTTGAATCTTCTTCAGGTGCATTGGACCATTGGATTAACACTTGTGGCACAGCTTTATTGCCCCTCTTGATCATCCTCCTATCCTTCAATAACAAAGGTTGCACTAACAATTGCCCTTCAGCATTAGCCTTTGGTAGTGAGGTAGAAATTGAAGCCTTGTGTCCCACTTTTTTCTTTAGTAGAGAAACATGAAAAACAAGATGTATTTGAGACCCTTGAGGAAGATCCAACTTATAAGCAGCCATTCCCATCTTTTCAAGGACCTTGTAGGGGCCAAAATACTAGCCAACTTTTGATTCCCCCTTAACACCACTGAACTTTGCCTATAAGGCTGCTGTAACGACCCAAACTTTCCAACAATAATAATAATTCATAAACCAAGAAATCCCAAACGTCAAACATGATTCAAATCCAACGTTCAAAAGCAACGGCTAGTATAATCTAACCACAATTCAAAATAGTGCGGAAGCGTAACTAACATTTAAATTCTAACGGCTAGTACATCCCACTAGCTCAACATAAAACATAAAAGTTATCTTAAGTCCTTCGTTTGACCACCGACTTCCCTTCCTTGCAATCCTTATAGGTCCTTAATCTTTACCTGGGAAAAATAATAGGAGAAGGGGTGAGCGAACAATGCTCAGTAAGTTCATACGGGATCTCTCCGGGTGCTAAGGAGAGATGACCGAAAGAACGGAGCCAAAATAATATCTTCAATGAAAGGCTAAAATCGATAATCTTAACTGTACATATACGAAAGCACAGTTATTAAGTTCAAGAAGTTATGGCCCTAATACAAGTCCGTCAATTCCATAGTTTCATTCATCACCTTTTCAGGGTGTTACACCTTTTCAGGGTGTCGAGGGACCTTACACCTTCTCACGGTGCTCCCTCTTAAGTTCGATCATGATCATTAAGCCACTTCATCAAGCAGCGTTTGCGTCTAATTCTTTTCTCTCGAATTAGACTATCTTAATTAGCCCTTTTCAATCAGACTAATTCTAGCTAAGCCCTTTTCAATCAGACTAAGCTAACTATACCCGTTCCAATTAGATATAGCAATTTTCCACAAAGCATTCTAGGTACAAGAATACTTAAAGCAAATTCAATTTTCTTTGATACCCTATGAACAACACATATCATGGGTAAGATAGTTCAAAAGACGTTCAAGTCATAAGATTTCAAATGCTACGGCCATAAGTAGCTATACTTGAAAGAATTAAAGGGATCCTATTTCAAAAGGATGATATTCAAATACTTTAAGGAACGTAATCCCTTACCTTGGCCTTGGCGTCTTCACTTAGCAATTTCACGTGCACAATCTACAAACACGCAAACACGGCTTTCTTAGGAATATGAATTACTTTAATTCTCCGTTCCCCATTATACTTTATTTTACTTTCTTAACTTTACGGGTTCATCATCCTAAACTCTTTGGTAGGGTTCGTTCTACCCATTATTTGTGTCCCCAAAATACCCCTTTCGGATTACTAAAATACCCTTAGGGTTACATGGTTTCTATTCTTCAATTAATATGTTTTAGGATTTCATTAATCACATGAAAACACTATTCCCAGCTTAGTTCTCTATTCACAGCGTAAATTACTATTCACCGCAGATTTCTTATTCATCGCAGATACTATTCATCACAGATACTATTCATCGCAGTTTACTATTCATCGCAGACACTATTCATCACAGATTACTATTCATCGCAGTTTACTATTCATCGCAGATACACACACTGTTTTCACCTTTTCAAAGCACACACTGCACACACAACACACGCACACTGTTTTCACCCTTAAAACACACACACACTGCACGCACATACTCACACACATTCTGAACACACACGCACACACGCGCACACCATCAGCACACACAAACCCACACACGCACACATAACACACACACAACAATATTATTCCAACACTCTAATCAACATATATTGCCCATTATCGTTTTTACAAACCCTAGTTTATCTTTTAGGGTTAGGGTTTCCAATTCAATCCATACTTTCTACGTGGCTAAACGGAGAATCGAAGCTTAGAGTTTAGGGTTCTTTACCTTTTGATCGCTTTCCTCCCTTTTTCTCTTCTTCTTCTTCTTCTCCTCTTCTCCGGCTTCTCTCTCCTTCTATGCGGCTGATTTCCGCCGCCGCCCCCTCTCACTCTTTCCGTTCTTTTGTTTTTGACACAATGCTCATAAAGAGAGGGTTCTAGGAATATATATATTGTAGGGTTTTTTCCAAACTCAAAAAGGATACTCTATTTTAATTGTATTGGACTTAGTTACTCGGGCCCAAACTTAACCCATCTCACACTCTTAATAAAATTAAAATTAAGCCCAACCTAATAAATAAAGTTTAACCAAAAAGTAAAATAAATGGCCCAAAGTGGCCGGTTATTACAGCTGCAGCTTCAAGAAAACCATGTCTCCCACAATAAATTCCCTCTCCATTCTATTTCTGTCAGCATACACCTTGTACCTGTTTTGAGCTTTAGCCAAGCTCTTCTTCAGAATGCCATTCAAGGTCTCCCGTTCCTTAATGAACTTTCCTACTGCATCCACCGCTGGTTCCCTATCAGGTGGGAGAATCATATGCCTTGGAGAACAACCATATAAGGCTTGATAAGGGCTCATACTAATAGAGGAGTGAATGGTAGTATTATACCACCACTCTGCCAGAGGTAACCATTTGAGCCATTCTCTTGGTCTCTGCCCAGTCATAGCCCTTAAGTAGGCTTTCAAACATCTATTAACCCTTTCAGTTTGTCCATCACTCTGAGGATGATAAGCAGTACTATGGTGGAGTTGTGTGCCAGTCAGATGAAAAAGCTCCTGCCAGAATTGACTAAGGAATTGTCTATCTCTATCACTGACAATAGATTTTGGGAGACCATGCAACTTGTAAATATGCTCCATGAAAGATTCAGCCAACTGTAAAGCATTGAATGGATGAGCAAGAGCCACAAAATGACTATATTTTGTCAATCTATCAACTACTACCCATATCACCTCCTTACCACCAGATTTAGGTAACCCCTCTATGAAGTCCATTGAGCTATCTTCCCATACCTGACTTGGAATAGGTAAGGGTTGTAACAAGCCGGGGTAGTGCAAATTCTCCGTTTTGTTTCTTTGGCAGTTGTCGCACTCCTTCACCCAAGTTTTCACTTCTTCTCTAACACCAGGCCAATGGAAGTAGGCTTGTACTCTACCACAAGTTGCATCTCTACCTGAGTGTCCTCCATAAGTACCTTCATGTAACTCCTTAATGATTCTTTCTCTCAGCCCCTTCTGATTACCAACATAGATCTTTCCATTCCACTTCAATAATCCCTTAGAAAAACTCCACCCATGGTTATTTGGAGCAGCCACGGTAGCTTGAGCTACGTAATCTACCACATCAGGATCTCCATCATAACTTGCCATCACTTCCTCAATCCAACTAGGATAAGCAACCGTAATATCTTTGAGTTCTCCATTAGTTTCATTCATTCGAGACAAGGCGTCAGCAACCTTATTTTCCACTCCCTTTTTGTAAACAATTTCATAGTCTAGACCCATGAGTTTGGCTAACCACTTTTGTTGTAAGAGGGTGGAAAGCCTTTGTTCCATAAAATACTTGATACTTTGGTGATATGTTTTGATGATAAAGTGCTTCCCTTGAACACATGATCTCCACTTGCTGACCGCCATCATCACAGCAAGTAACTCCTTCTCATAGGTAGATAATGCTTGAGTCTTAGCACTCAACCCCTTACTGAGGTAAGCAATGGGTCTTCCTTGTTGCATTAGGACCGCTCCAATGCCACAATTGCTAGCATCAGTTTCAATAATGAATGGAAGATCAAAATTAGGAGTTGCTAGCACAGGTGTGGTAGACATTGCCTCCTTGAGTTGTTCAAAGGAAGATTGAGCATCCTCATTCCATGCAAAAGAGTTCTTCTTCAATAATTGAGTTAAAGGTTTGCTAATTCCTCCATAGCCCTTGACAAATCTCCTGTAGTATCCGGTCAACCCCAAGAAACCCCTTAGTTGCTTGACATTAGTAGGAGTAGGCCATTGTTTCATTGCTTCAATCTTTTGTGGATCGGCAGACACACCTTCCCCAGAAATAATGTGGCCCAAGTACTCTAACTGCGGTTGAGCAAAAGAGCACTTACTCAGCTTAGCATACAACTTATGTTGTCTCATCAACTCTAACACTTGTTGGAGAAGATGAACATGTTCTTCCATAGTGTTGCTATATACAAGAATGTCATCAAAGAAGACCAAGACTCCCTTCCTGATTAATGGTTCAAAAACCTCATTCATCAAAGCTTGAAAAGAAGCAGGGGCATTGGTAAGTCCAAATGGCATAACCTTGAGCTCAAAGTGGCCGTGATGAGTTCTAAATGCCGTCTTGGAGATGTCCTCTGGAGCAACTCTAATCTGGTGATAACCCGACCGCAAATCAAGCTTAGAATACCATCTTGCCCCATGTAGCTCATCCAAAAGCTCTTCTATGATTGGTATGGGGAACTTGTCTTAAACGGCCATCTCATTGAGTTTTCTGTAGTCAATACAAAGCCTCCATGATCCATTTTTTTTCAAAACCAAAAGAACAGGTGCAGCAAAAGGGCTTTTGCTATATTGAATGATCCCACTCTCCAGCATCTCCTTGACTTGCTTCTCTATCTCATTCTTTTGAAAGTGTGGGACTCTAAGGTCTTTGACAGCTAGGCAAGCTTCCTTCCTTCAAAGGAATTCTATGTTCTTGTCTTCTAGGAGGAGGTAATCCCACTGGTTCCCAAACACATCTTGGTACGCTTGTATGACCTTCTCTATGGGGATATCCACCTTGCAATTTTTCTCATCACCACTCATGTAAAACAAGTAACCCACCAAGCCTTCCTTAGTCTTCTTTATGAGTTTACTTAGTCCCTTACCACTAAATAATCTCAATGAACCTTTTTCTCCGGTCCCCTTGAGTGTGATCTTTTTCTTACCTACCTGCAAGGTAATCTCCATCTTATTATAGTCCATAGTCACAGGACTATAACATTTCAACCACTCCACTCCTAACACAATATCACATCCCCCCAAGGGTAGTACCCTCATATTTGCTTGAAACTTATGCCCTTGCATATCCCAACTGAAGTCACTGCAAATAGAATCGCTTGATAGTCTATTCCCATCAGCCACGGTCACATTGAGTGGTACAGTTTGCACTACAACACTTCTCAACTTTGCTGCTGTGCCAGGATCAATAAAATTGTGGGTGGCCCCACTATCAATAAGAATGGTAACCACCTGTTTGTTCACCTTCCCTTGTACTTTGATAGTATTATGAGTGGCCATCCCATTCAAGGCCAATACTGATATCTGACCCTCTCCCTCTTCTTCTTGTATTTCTTCCTCCTCACACACTTCATCTTCCTCCCATTCTTCCCCATATAACATATATAGTTTGGTTTTGGTTTTGTTGAAAAGCAAAATTGGGTTGGTTTAGATTTGGTTGTGGTGGTGGTGGTATTGGATTGGGTTGAGGATTTGGTTGGGGTGAATATGGTGGTTGATAATGGTTGGGCTGGGTAGGAGGTTGAGGTTGAGGCATGTGAGTGGTGAAACCTGGAGGTGCAGCATGGGTATTTGGTGTGGAAGAGAAATGATTGAAGTTCTGCGTATGAGCATACCTAGCATCTGGATCTGTATTACCCGTACCTCTGCTGGAAGTACCTCTATCTCCTAGATTTGTTTCGTCCATCGGCCTCTTCCCATTGTCCATCTGTGAGGAGATCTTCTCCAGCATAGATCTCATACCTCCCATCTCAGATTTGAGATCTAAGATGCTATTCCCCATCTCCGCCATGTTACCTTCAAATGCATCAAGCTTCCTTTCGATTCCTCCCGTCTTCACACCCAATTCCTCCATGTGTTTATCACTCCCTTCCAATCGCCTATGCAATTCCGCCCACCTTGTTTCCGCCATGATTATCAGAGTATGCAGAAGCAGCCGGGGATCGACTACTCTGATACCAATTTGTAACAGATGCGATTCAAGCACAAATGCGAAAATGGAGATGGAAATCAAACTCTATTGATTGAACTTGAATTACAACGAAAACAGAGAAATAAGCTAGATAATCAACTACTAGCTAAACTATGAAGGAAAATGCTGGCTACTCAGCTATGGCTAAACTAAGGAGAAAGAGAAATAGCAATATCATCCACACTTTGATTCATCCCCCTTGTGCCCCTTTTATAGGGAAGCCCCATGTGCAATTTGTTGGAGATAACCGCCTCACGCCCTCCACGTGGCCACGTGCTCTCAACAATCTCACGAGACCCTCACGTGGTCAATTAACGAAATTACCACAGAGACCCTCCACACTAACTTACCACAATAATACTTCTAACACTTGCTCCATTGACCGCATAACTCCTCCCCTCTGTTGACCGCATAAAACCTTTTCCTCTTCAACCTACCGCAATCTCCTCTCCTTGACCGCACCAACACTACCGCACAACTACTCCCTGTCACCTTGACCGCACCAACACTTCCCTGCCACATTGACCGCAAATTGCTTCCTCCATTACACCATGATGAGATGCTCGGTGCCCGTGAGCTAGTGAGCGGGCAATGTAGCAGACAAGGTTGTTGTTACTCTATGTTTTCTATAATTTGCGAAAGTTGTCTACTGTTTTTTTTGGGTACAATACATTAGATAAATATCATGTTCTCTAAAGGGATGATTTTTTTTTTTTTTTTTTTTTTGCATAATATGAATATTTGGCTTGAATTTTATAAAATGGGGCTCCTTTTTTTTTCCTCGGACAACCGAAAAGGAAAGAGCGAGTCTTTTCTTGTGATGGTGGGGATTACTTTTAGATTTTGTAAAGACAATCAATTCAATATAATTCCTCGGTAAAGTTTAACGAAATTGATTGAAGAAATCAAATTTGGAGGTGAGATGGGTTATGGAGGGAGTATCTTATCTTTGTTTTTTATTGTGTCTTTTGAAACAGTTGGTTACTGAGTTTGTGAAAAAGGAAGATATACAACTTGAAGAAGGAGAAGCACGGATATTACTAGGAAGAGACACTCGGCCAAGCGGGGAGATCCTTATTGAGGCTGCAAAACAAGTATGAAGATTTACTAGTTCATACTAAATTACATGCCATATGACCGTCGGGAACCTGTCATCTGTTGTTAGCCCCATATTTATTTAGTTATCTTGGTTTGCATGAGATTGAAGAAATGATGGTTAAAAGAGATCATTGATAGGTGCATAAAAAAGTGACAAATTATTACTTCTAAAAATTACTCCTTCTGTCCCCCCAGAGAGCATAGTTATTAAAGGCCCTAGGCGCACCAAGGCGCAAAAGGTGTGCCCGGAGCCTAGGCGCAAGGCGCAAGGCGGGCGCGCGCCCGAGTGACAATGCCCGCAAAAATGCCTTAAAATACTAAAAGTATAGTATACATTATACAACATCAAGATAAGCAATAAATCAAATGCAAGTAGTAAATCAAACATACGTTATACTCCCTCCGTCCCACCTCACTTGAGACTTATTTCCATTTTGGGTCGTCCCACTTCACTTGAGACTCCCTAAAATGGCCATCTTTTTATAATTTTATATTCAATCTACCCCACCCACTCATTCTCTCTCTTTATTTTCCACCACACAATTTATTCAACCAACCTACTTTTAACCTCACTCATTCTCTCTCTTCATTTTCTACCACACATTTTACTTATTTTATTCTTTTTCCTTAGTTACCGTGCCCACCTCTTAGGTCTCAAGTGAGGTGGGACGGAGGGAGTAAGTCATAAAAGAAACAAACATAAATAGATGTTCAAACAAGCATAAAGAGAAGTTCAAACAGAAGGACTCTAAGTCTAAATCCTATAAAATGATAAGCAGTTGTTAGTTTGAAGGAGTTCCTGGTGATTGCTACTCTTATACAAAGTTATGGTGCATGTACATGAGAGAGTCATGGGAGAGGAAGAGTAATAGTCACGCATTAGGTTTTAATTACAATTTAATTGATGGTCAATTGTTGTGCCTGGAGCTAGGCGCACCCAGGCTCCAAAACTGAGCCTCTCTGTGCCCGGAGCGCGCGCCTTTAATAACTATGCCAGAGAGAGTCCCATTTGACGTTTTTTGGTCAATACAAGTGAACCCTGACCAAATATTAATGTCAACCTAATCATTCTATAAATTTTAAAAATTGTACTACCTCCGTCCCAGAGTAAGAGTCCTATTTTTTTTTTTTTTGCTGTTAGCACGAAGGTATTTTGAGCAATAATTTTAGGTTATTTCAATTATGTTAATGAACTTTTAGATATTGATATTGGTAGTACATATAATGAAGTATCAATAACAAGTTTAAAATCTCCATTAGGATAATTAGATCAACATAAAATTATTGCTCAAAATACCTTCGTGCTAACAAAAAAAAAATAGGACTCTTACTCTCGGACGGAGGGAGTAATTGATTAATCATTAAGTGATTTATTAATAACAATCTTTAAGATTTTAATGGGATGATCAAATTGAAATTAATATCTGGTCAAAGATCACCTGTGTTGACCATAAAAAAAGGGGTCAATCTTTACGGGTCGGGCGGATTAAAATTGTTATCTTTATTTCTCCATACAGTAAATTTGTGTTGTTAGTGCTCGTAATTTGCTGTGCTGGTTCGTCTTTATGTATTCTGGACTTTTGGTAGTACAATAGAGTTTATGAATATAAGCTACGCTGCGAGCATACTTTCTACTGTGTACCCTTTTTTTTCCTCTTAAAAGATGTCTATTTCTATAGCTAGTTTGCTTAATTATGTTAAATATGTTAATTATACTTGATCACTGACCTTTGATGCTCAATTGAAGGGAATCAGTTCTGTAGTTGGAGCCGTTGCCATTGACTTGGGAGTTTTAACAACTCCACAATTGCATTGGATGGTCCGTGCTACAAATAAGGGTGTTAAAGCATCTGAGAATGATTACTTTGAACAGCTGTCAAACTCATTCAGGTTGGTTTTGAAACATAACTTTACACTATGTGCAGTTTATCTAAAACAATTTCCATTAAATGTAACTAACACACTTCTTTTGTCGCTAGGTGCTTGATAGATTTGATACCCTCCAAAAATTCAACCAGTTATACCAGTGAAAGATTGGTTGTGGATGGGTCAAATGGGGTGGGTGGAGAAAAACTTGAAGTTTTGAAGAAAATGTTAAATTTGGATATTGAAATTCGCAATTCAGGTAAGGATGGTGTTCTTAATGAAGGAGTCGGTGCTGATTATGTGCAGAAAGAGAAGGTTGTTCCACGTGGGTTCGGTCCTGATGATGTTGGATTCAGGTGAGCTGTCTAATCTTCCAGTCGGTTTTTGCACCGTATTGTATTTTGTCCAACACGAGACTTCTCATAAAAACCTGAGTAGGTTTTTTTTTTTTTTTTTTTTGGGTGGGGTGGGGTGGGACTGTGGGAGGCAATTTTTGTTGTTTATTTTTCGTATAAATGCAGCTTAATCTTCTGATTTTATACACTCTATCACTGTAGCCTCCGTCTTATCTATACTCCCTCCGTCCCATAATAAGGGGCAAAAATTGGCCATGGATGGGAATTAAAGAGAAGGTATATATATGTTATAGAATATTAGTAGTGGAGTAGGCGTTGTCAGTATGAAAAGTGAGGTAGGAGAGAGAAAATGGGGAGGGAATATTAAGTGGATGGTTGTTGTGAGTATGACAAGTAGGTCCCATTGAATAATGAATTGTAAAAATTTCATTTGGCCCCACGCTCGGGACACGAATGGAAGACGTTATAAAACACTTTTGAAATTTTTTCGCAATATACTTTCATAAAACTTAACAAAACCAACACCTGAAGTTCTAAGACTTCCATTCTACTTTTAAACAGACTTTACAAACGAAAGTACTTAGCCCGAAGGCTTACAAACCTTTATACAAATGTACACACACCAACATTATCCAAAATATAGGTGTTACAAAATGATGAAGTCACGGAAACTCTACCCAAAAGGTTATACATCTATGTAATGTAACCTTGACCAAAACAAAACCCAACTCTTACCACTTTCAACGTCCTCCCGTCAAAGTGTCCTAGCCCCTGGACCCGCCTTATCTAAAATTTGGGTAATGTGACCTATCAGTTGTAGACGCAAAGAGAAAATTTGTGCCCCTTATTATGAGACAGAGGGAGTACCCTCCATCCCAAAATAAACGCGGCATTTGACTTGTAAACGATTTTAAGGAACGCGCTTTACTTTGTTTGTATAATGAGTTTACCATGGTAAAAATGACGTATGATTGTTTTCTTATTTAGAAATGTGGCATTTATTTTGAGACGAAATAATAAGGAAAGTTTGACATTTACTATGGAACGGAGGGAGTAATAGCAATTTCTGAAAGTTGAAACTCAGTAATTAAACTGAGGTTTAGTTTGCTATAGGTTGAAGAGGGGTAGGTACTAATTATTTGGATCTTTTTAGCATTTCAGGTGTGCTAGTCTGGATGGAGATGCTGATCGCCTTGTATATTTTACGGTTTTAAGAAATAGTAACAACAAAGTTGACCTAGTTGATGGTGACAAGATATTGTCTTTGTTTGCTTTATTTATCAAGGAGCAACTAAGTATCCTCAACGAGGCGGAAGATGAAAAAGTCAAACCACGTGTTGGTGTTGTACAAACAGCTTACGCAAATGGTGCATCCACTGATTTCCTGAAAGATTTGGGCTTAGAAGTTGTGTTTACCTCTACAGGGGTGAAACACTTGCATAAAAAAGCTGATGAGTACGATATTGGGATTTATTTTGAAGCAAATGGTCATGGAACTATTTTATTCTCCGAACGTTTCTTACGCTGGTTGGAAGGTAGAATTAATCAGCTTTCTTCAACATCCAAAGGTTATTCTTCAGTCTCCTTGCTCATTTTAATTTCTTCTTTATTGCTGATAATGACAAATATGCTTTAGACTATACTCTCTCCGTCCATAAATAAATGTCACACTTTTCTTTTTTAGTCTGTGCCAATATGAATGTCGTGTTCCTAAACAAGGAATTAATCTTAATGCAATTTTACCATTGTACAAGCAATGTACAAAGTATAGCACATTCCCTAAAACGTTGGCAAGTCATATGCAACATTTATTTTGGGACGGAGGGAGTAATTAATTAAGGCTAAGAATACCGGAATGTTGAATCAATGACCTGACTGAATTGCCTTTTCAGGCTCAGAACAACAAAAGGCTGCATTGAGGCTGTCAGCAGTTAGTAAGTTGATTAATCAGGCGGTAGGAGATGCTTTGAGTGGGTTGTTGTTGGTTGAAGTTATCTTACAACATAAGGGATGGTCCGTCCACAAATGGAATGATCTCTATCACGATTTACCTAGTCGACAACTCAAGGTCAGTCTCTAATTCTGAATTTTGTATCCCGTTCCTTATATTGACAAGAATTACTGCAACTTATCCAATTGTAACAAGAGCTATTAGTGGTGCTGATGGTACATAATTTAATTGGAAAAATATCTAATATGGGTTGTCAGTGAACTTCTTGAGAACAAAAAATGGTATTTGTAGTCTGATAATGGGTTATTTGATTGGAAATCATTTAACAGGGGTGCCACTGAATTATATGAAGCTGCTATGATGAACTGCTGATGTATAATACGAGTGGATTTACAGTAGAAAATATATTAATGCAGAATTGCAATTAACCTGTTATTTTTGTTAAGAGTAGTACTAGAAATCCCACCCGTGTGCCATGAAAAATGAGGCATACTGAGTGGCGAAGCCACATAGAAGGGATGTTGGTCATTCCCCATGTACTTGGAAAATGTCATATTTTAGGACTTTTAATTTTCGAAAAAGACACTGAAAAATTATTGTTGTCTATTTTGACATCCCTTTTATTTCAAATTTCTATATGATACAATTGCCCCCCCCCCCCTCCTTCTTTCTTGGAAAATGTCATATTTTGAATTGATTAATTATGCTTCTTATTCTCAGGTTAAGGTTGCTGATAGAAGTGCTGTTGTCACAACAAATGCAGAAACATTGGTTGTGAAGCCTATTGGCATTCAAGAAGCCATTAATGCTTTAACAGGTATTTGTATCTACTAGCTTTTTTTCTCTGTCTTTTGTATTCCCTCCGTCCCGAGAAGATAGTCCCAATCGAAAGTCAAACTTTTTACAGATGACACATTATTTATGTCTACTTTGTTTGTAGAAATGGGTCTGCGTTTTTTTGGGGACAAACCAAAGAAGAACTGAAACTGTTTTGAATATAACCTTGTGCATGTAAAAAACTTGATCATCTTCCTAAAATGGTTTTTTTGGGGACAAACCAAAGAAGAACTGAAACTGTTTTGAATATAACCTTGTGCATGTGAGAAACTCGATCACCTTCCTAAAATGATTCAGGAAGGAGCTCATTACATATTTAAAACCTCACTTAATCTCCGAGCGAAGATAAAATCACTATCTATTGCTCCATTGTTCATAAATTAAAACTTGCATTAAACACGGTGGTTAGTAATTGATTTTTTTTTTTTTTTTTTTTTTTGTTGGTGGCAGGCAAATATACTCGAGGCAGATGCTTTATAAGGCCATCAGGGACGGAGGACGTAGTTAGAGTTTATGCAGAAGCAAGTACGCAGGAAGCTGCAGACGACCTAGCAAGTTCAGTAGCAACACTTGTCCAACAATTTCTTGGGTGAGTAAAAGTTCAACAAGTAGTAGCAGCCTTCATCTAATTCTCAACGTAATGGTTTTACTCCACATGTTGTTAGGTCTGACCAAAAAAAAAGTGAGTTTTCAGATTGTTAAATTATTTTTGAGCTGATTATAGCCCCTTGTTCTTCCTTATTTATTCAAGAAAAAAATTTGTAACAATATTTTTTCTTAATTGCTTTGATTCACCAATCTATGATCAAGTTTTGCTTCATGAAGTCTCTTCTCAAAACGAACCCAAACCCAAACTCAAATACTTTTCCTTCATTTAACCATTGAGCCTTTCCATTTTAAGGTAATAGCAGAAAGGCCCCTTTTGTTATGAATCCGAGCAAAGACGCCAATGGGCATTCATCACTAACCTGCAGTATTATAGAGTAGATACTAAAAGGGCATTCAGGCTTACTCCCTCCGTCTCATTTTAAGAGTCAAAAAATGGGTGGGTTCAAGAATTAAGAAAAATGTGATGTGTTGTGAGTGTTAATAGTTGGGTAGGAGAGAGAAAGTGAGGGTAGAGAAGAGTTAGTGGATAATTGTTGTGAGTATGATATGTAAGACCCACTTTCCATTTTAGGATTTTGACTCTTAAAATGGGATGCCCTCTTAGAAAAAAAATTGACTCTTAAAATGGGAATGGGACGGAGGGAGTATGCAACATGTACAACAAAAAGGAACTTGAAATCAACTTCCTTCATTTTTTGGAAAAAACGCAACCATTTTTATGGAGTTTAAGAAGTTTTCATGGGGTGAGAGTTAAAAAACTTGGTCATAGAGTCAATATAAGACAATACTAACAGCTAACTATGTGACATAAGTTGGAGATAACAAGTACTCACTCCGTCCCAAATTCATAGTCCTATTTGACTTTTCAAAAATTGTAAGGTCACATTGTAATTTGGCTATTCAGTGATTTTGAAGCCTTAATTTTGGAAATGAGACTAACTTTTTGGACAAACAAAAATTTGGTTAAATGAGACAATCATTTTGGGACGGATGGAGTAAGTAGATTATGGAACAGCACTATATAACCAACAGCCAGAGTCATATAATGCCCTTCTTATTTTCCCCTCATTTTCTTAGCTGCTGCCCCCTTTCCCCTACATCCATCCATGAGACTCCATCAGTCTCAAAATGATCTCCCATTTGCCATTTCTCATTGTCCCAAAAATTTCTTCCCATTTCTACAATTTGGACTTAAAAGTGTATAAACAAAACATGGCTAGTGAAGCAAGTGTTCATATCTTAAAAAAGTTTGAATAGTCAAATGCGAAGATCATTTTGGGTGGGACGAAGGGAGTATCAAATTAAGATTAAACAAATAGCCCAGCCCATATAACGTACTAGAATACGAAGTACTCCCTATGTCCCGATTTAAGGTTCTTACTTTCCTTTTTAGTCTGTCCCAATTTAAGTTTCTTACTTTACTTTATTACCTAAAATGGAAACTGGGACCCACTTGTCATTCTCACAACAAAAACTCTACCCACTTTCTCTCTTACTTTACTTTCCACACTCACAACATTTATTTTTTCTTAATCTCCGCGTAAAGTCAAAGTAAGAACCTTATTATAGTGGGACGGAGGGAGTATCAAATAGCAGCAGCAGTATCAGACAGAGGAAACCGAGAAAGTTGTAGTTTCAGAAGACAAGCACAAAGTGAAAACCTCAAGGATCCAATACAGTATAGCAATCATTCTATTCGGGAATATATATCCCATTAGGAAAAGCTTTGAACTTGCTAAGTATTCATATATATTCCCGACCAGAAATACAAACTTGTCTGTGCGCATACACGAATAATCATCTCATCTCCTTAATAACATCTCTATTGAATCCATCAGTAAACTTAAATTCATAAACGGAAACAAAGCATGGAATTAATATCACCCCATCTCTAACAAACAAAACTGATGAAAAATCAATTAAATTGTTGATCAGCAACTATCAATCTGTATCTTTAATAACTCAAAATGGCCTTCCCTCTATGCCCCGCCCCGCCCCGCCCTCAACAACCTCCCCATTCCCTGAATTACCCAAATCACAACCTTTTATAGTTTATCGAATTCTCCCCTTAATCGTTCTGTTCAGGGATAAAAGTTTTGAAGTTACGACCATTGGCAGGAGAGATGATTCAGAACATAAGTAACAATTAGCAGAAAATCATACTCCAAGATCATTCTTTTCAACGAACCCCAAATAAAATTGCATAATCATAAGTATTAGTAAATACAATACGGCAAGAGTAAAGTTACAAACATGTTTGTGTGCATAGATGAATAATCATATCATCTCCTAATATCATCTCTATCGAATCTATCGATAAACTTTAATTCAGTACCAAAACAAGGCAAGAAATTATCTCTCCATAACTAACAAACAAAATTGATACAAAAATCAATTAAATCATTGATCAGTAAATCAATTACCTTCCACATTGCAGCTCTCAATCAGACTTCCTTAACTTTAAACATCAGAAGAAGCCTTGGAGCTTCGAAAATCCTTCTTCAAATCAGCAACCCTCCTCATACAAGCTGCTTTTGACCTCCCCGGAACAGCCGCCGTGATCTTCTCCCACCTCATTGCTACATCTTTAGGAAATGCTTTCAATGCATTGAGCAAAGCTATATCCTCAGCAGCACTCCAACCACCACCACCACCATTTTCTTTCCTCAAATCACCATTTCCATTCTCATTATCACCCTCTGCTTCATCGATCCGCTTATCGACTGGTTTTCGATCCTTCAAGAACCTTGAAAACGAATCAGAATCACTCACTTTCCTTTCACCCATTGACTTAGCCATCTTAACAACACTTTCTACTTTATGCCGCCCTGAAAACGCCTCCGCCACCGCCTCCCACCGCCCCGGCATACCCACCGGAAACTTCACGATCTGTTTCTTCAATAACTCAAAATCGGCTTCGGTCCACTCCCCTTCCTCAAAAGCCTCTCCATTCCCTAAATTACTCAAATCACGACCCTTTATAATATTTTTCCCCTCATTACTAACAATCACAGGAACCGAATCGATCACAACTTCATCAACCCGCTTCACCTTCGATCTACGATTGGAAGATTTCCTGATTGAATCTACAGGATTGGGATCTGGGATTTGGGGTTCAGGGGTTTGGAGAGGGGAACCTTGGCCGACGCGAATATCGCCGCCTGTGAGGGAGGAAGGGGCGAAAGGGCCGACGAGGAGGGAGAGGGAGAACCAGAACAGGATTGAGGTGAAGGGTTCGGATTGGAAATAGAAGATGGAAAGGGAAAAGAGGAGGCAGGAAAGAGAGAGGGAGATGAAGAGGGTGGATTTGTGATGGTAGTCTTGACGGACTTGGGATTCCGATTGCTGGGTTGAAGAAGGGCGGGATTGGAATTGGAATCTGGGTCTGGCTTCCTCGTCCAGGAACTCCATGATCGATCGGAATGTCTAAAAGAAAATGGAGGCGTAATGTAAATAGCCAATTGGGATAGATTGCTATTATTCGCCCCGCAAAATTACTGAATAAACCCGCAAAATTGCCGAATAAACTATGATCTCTCTATATCTACCCCCAGATTTGATTGCTTTAGTTTTGTTTTTAGTTTTTCGTCTTTGCTTATGAACAATGATAGATGAATGTTGTTGTAATGTTGTTTGTTGTATTGTCTTCTCTCCTTAGTGGGAGTTTTTGTCTTCTCTCCTTGGTGAGAGCCTTGCATTTTATCTTTTATTTTGTGTATTGGTGGGATACTCGACGAGATGGTCTATGTAGCATTGAGTGGTTGCAATGGCCACAATTATGTTTACATAAAGAAGCGGGTGGAATGGCTTTTCGTGATCTTCGGTTGTTCCGTTGAGCATTGGTTGGAAAACTCGGTTGGCGGTTTGATGCTAACCCGGAAGCCTTCGATTGTTGTTTTTTCAAAGATAAATATTTTCCGAAGGAGAATTTTCTGAATGCCATTATTAGGCAGTCTCCAAGTCTTGCTTGGAAAAGCATCCGTGTGTTCCAAGACATTGTTAAGGGCGGTACTAAGTGGTAGATTCGGGATGGTCATAAAATTCAAAATTTGGATGATCCATGGCTTCATGAAGATACTAGTTCCTTTGGTGGCACTGCAACTTTATGCACGAAGACAGTCCTTCGTCATTCCTCTTTATACATTTATGTTGTATTTCAAATTGCCAATGTTGTAACTGATAATACTCGGGATGAGCCTCTAATACTTGTAGAGAGTCTTCCCATAATCTTATGCTTTTGCACATATTCTAATGGTAATTTGATTTCGAAAAGAAAAAAAAAATGTCATCAATCAAAATGTCAATATTAGCCTTTTATATGATACACCCTCAATAGGTTTTTCTTTACATTTTCCTCACATATTTACAAATACACCCGTAACATTAACTCCTTCATTCCTTCACTCATTAAATTTTCACCAACCAAACTCACCCGAGAGTTCTTACCGCATTGTTCTTACCTTTAGTTAATAAAAAATCAAAATTTCTCTAGATAAAGTTCTTCTAAAATTCAATTGTGTTAAGATTAATAATCATGTATAAAACGGCACACTTCGCGCAAAATTCTTCCATAAAATTCGGTTTCTTTATGTTTTTTACCGTCTTCGTACAAACCCTCGTAATTACGTTTCGGCCGGAACTCATGGAACAAAATAGTGATGTTCGGCCATAGCTTATAGAACAAAATTGTAATGTTCAATTGAGCTCAGCCGAACATAATCAACATGTTCGGTAGACGTTGGCCGAACGACAAGCACATGTTCGGTCAGCGTTGGCTGAACATCTGTAAATCGTTCGGTAGATCAGGGTTGAACATAGCAATCGGGAAATTGTGAAAGTTTTGCAAAATTTTGAAATATAGCTGAACAAAAATACCATTTTGATACATAATAATGATATAGTACATGAAGAAACACACATTCAACTACATTATTGAGAGAAAAACTTAATTTTAAGTCAAATTGGACATTAACTTCACAAGTGAGACTTTCCATAAATATTGTATGACTTCTTTTTGTTGATTTGCCTTTCAACAAAACCTTGAATTACCCTGAAAATGAAGTGGGTTAAGAAAAATTGAGGAAGAATGAGAGACTAGGTTGAAAGGTTGAAATGGTGTGGGAATAATTGAGTTCTTGCGTGTTTTGGCAAGGAGTAAAATGCAAATGGTGTGTGGGTCTGTGGGTGTATGGGTGTGTGGTTAATTTAAATGAGTGTATATTCATGAGTTTAAAAGGGTAAAATTGGAAAAGAGGTGGTGTAGCTAGTGTTGAGTGAATAATTATTTTGGGTAAACTCAGTGATGCTGGTTTACTCAGCAATTTTGCGGGTATGAATAGTAGCACTCATTGGGATATTAAGTAGCCAACGCCTAACTTGGACAAGGGAGTCGCCCACACTATAAAAAAAATAACTTTTAGCGACACTTTTAAAAGTGCGGAAACAGGAAAAAAGTGCCGGGAAAGCTATTTCCGGCACTTTTGTAAGTGCCGCAAAAAGTGGTGTCGGGAATACTTTTCGGCACTTTAAAAGTGCCGCAAGCATGCCTTCTACCGCTAGACTAAATTAGTTTTTTGTTATAAATTTTCACATACAATTATTTATTACAAAACAAAAACTTATATTAGTGCATTTGTATGATTGTAAACCAAAAAAATTTAATATAAGTAACAAATTAAAACAAAGTTACATGAAAAATATGATTAAAATTGAAAATTAAATAAAAATTTCAAAAAAACTATCTTATTTTTAGCAGCACTTTATAAAAAAAGTTTCGGAAATTAGCGGCACTTATAACAAGTGCCGGCAATTTAGCGGCACTTTCACATAAGTCCCGCTAATTTCCGGCACTTCTTCAAAAGTTCCGCTAAATTTCCGGCACTTTTTCATAAGTGCCGCTAATTTCCGGCACCTCTCCATAAGTGCCGCTAATTTCCGGCATTTTTTCAAAAGTGCCGCTAATTTCCGGCATTTTTTCAAAAGTGCCGCTAAATTTCCGGTACTTTTTCAAAAGAGTCGCTAATTTCCGGCACTTTTTCATAAGTGCCGCTAATTTCCGGCACTTTTTCATAAGTGCCGCTAAATTTTCGGCACTTTTTCGTAAGTGCCACTAATTTCCGGCACTTTTTAACAAGTGCCGGAAATTAGCGGCACTTTTTCCAAAAGTTCCACAAATTTACGGCACTTATGAAAGTGCCGCTAAATAAGTGCCGGGAAAAGCCATTTTTGTTGTAGTGCCAATTTCCAAAAGATTTAATCTTTACGCCAACTATGACAAGTATAAATTAGATTTTGGCCTATCACCTTTTTAACCCCTTATACCATAGTGAAACTCCACTTTTATCCACTGTTGTTTTTAGCAGTTTTAATCACTCTACTATAAGTACGCACTCATGTTAACTGTTAGACGATGGTACGGCGCGAATAAAGTTGACAAACCAAAAATATGTGCGCTCACTTAGGATAGGCGCGTACCATGTAGTAAGTTTTCCAAAAAAAAAAAGTGCGTGCTCTTCTCTCGCGCGCATAGAATGCATGTTTCTATACGCCATTGTACGAAGTCCTAGCTTTACGTTTTGTTTTGTGTTTCCTTATTAATATTGGCCTCTTTATAAATGGAAAAGTCATAGAGTTGGAATAGGAGATTCTTGAGATTACCTTCCTAAGTTAACATGGAGTAGGAAACAAGTTAGATTTGTATATATGTATGTATCAAACGGCAGAGATAATAACAAGCATGAATTGTTTTCTTGCTACACTTTCATGACACACATCCGGTGGTTGAGACTCCGGTTAGTGAAGTTGTCACTCGTAATGAACACGTGACGGAAATTGAAAATGTGCTCAATGAACATGGGCAGGATGTAGAGAACTTGGGTTGAGGTCATCGTCAAAGAACACCCTCGACATGGTATAATGCTGATGAGTATGACCTGGGATCACCCCATACAAACAATGCCTAAGTAAGCCCCTTAGCTTGTTCGTCACATCACTCCATGTCCTTAACTCTTTATCCTTTATCAATTTTTGTCATTTGCACTAAATTTTATGTGGCACGTCGATACTTATTAACTGTTGTGGATGCAGGTAATGACCCACACATGTTGCTGAGGCAGCCAAATCACTGCAATGGCGAGAGGCAGGCCCGGCCCAAGGGGGGGGGGGGTGGTAAGTGAGGGCAACTACCCAGGGCCCACAATTTTAGGGGGCCCATTTTTTCCTAGGCTATAGTGTGTATATATATATATATATATAATATGTATCTGTTTTTTATTTAACTATGGTAAATATAATTTAATTGCTAAAAAAAATTAGACCTAATTAAAGAATCAATTAAAAAGTACACGAAGATTGTGTAACGTCCGTCTATTAGAATTCTTCGCCCATTTAATTGCAAATACAATACGTTAATCCTTTTAGTCTTCACAATCGCACACGTCTCCTCCTCCTCCGCAATCTGCACTCTCAGTCAACCCCTTCCGGCCTTCCTTTCTTAATCCTTCACAGTTTCACGCCTTCGCGGACGAAGAACAATCAACGATTTGTCGATCTCCAACGGCTTCCTCCGCTAATTGCAACATCAATTTCTTCAAGGTAATGCATATGCTGATGCGTGAAATTCAATATTTAAAGTTTGTTATTTGGATTTTTTTTCTAAAAAAATGTTCTTTTCAGTTGTTCTTAAATCTTTGATTTGCAATTGATTGACAAAATTTCAAGTTTGTTCTTACAATTTCTTGAAGGCTTTAACTGTTATTATATAATAATACTCCCTCCATTTCAAAATGAATATCTAAAGAATTTAAAAAATTTCTCTTGATTGATAGAATTTTTGTAATTTTTCTAGACATTGATGTTGAGACAGAGGGAGTCTCAACAATAATATTTAGACCGTGCATCATTTATTTAGTATATTTTTTTTGGCGCAGAAACAAGACAAATTAAGTTTGATTTGTTCTTCCAACTATCCAGTTTCATCTACCTACAAAGAATCTAGGTGTTTATGCTCTTTTTGTATTACAATTTCGTTTGATTTTATTTGAGAATGTTGCCCAAAAAACATCTACCTGGATGTCAGAAAAGAAAAAAAAGAAAATTGGTAGAGCAATTTAAAGAATCACAAAAATGTGCTATTGATAAATTTGTTATGAAGAAAGACTCTGCAAAATTATGATTAAAAAAAATTAAGTACAATATATATATATATATATATATATATATATTTGATGGTAAAAAAATAGCAATGTAGCGTCGTACAAAAATGTTGATTACTAGGGGCCTCTTCATCTGATTTCGCCCTGGGCCTACAAAAGGCTAAGAACGGCCCTGGCGAGAGGCCATGCACAAAGAATTCTCAGCACTGGACCAAAATGGGACGTGGGAACTTTTCGATGCCCAGTTGAATTTTTTTTTATTAGGAGTAAATGGTATACAAGATAAAGTACAAAGCGGACGACTCAGTTGAAAGATACAAAGCTTGTTTGGTGGTAATGGGAAATCGTCAAGTCAAAGGCATAGACCATATAAGACATTTGCTTCCACCGTGAAGATGGTGACAGTACGCATTTTTCTTGCACTCGTAGCAATTCAAAAATGGGATCTTCATCAAATGGATGTTCACAATGCATTTTTTCACCGGGATCTTCATGAAAGAGTGTAAATGTGGCCTCCTCTAGGTTATCATGCAACTCAGACTGGTACAGTTTGCAAGCTTCCGAAATCATTGTATGGTCTCCGACAAGCACCCCGGTGTTGGTATGCTAGGCTCTCCGCTGCTTTGACAAGAAACGGGTTCGTTCAATATAATTCATATTACACGTTATTGTTGTGGTATAGACCCTCCAAACCAAACAGATCGCAAGAATATAATATGCAAACTCAATAAGCAAGAACGATAAAAGAAGCAAAAACAGTAAAGAGACACAAAGAATTGTTTACCCAGTTCGTCAATATTTTTTACTACGTCTGGGGGCACAACCAAGACAGGATCTTGCACTATAATATGTTAATTTGGAGTTACAATAAGTTATGGGGCGGAACCCTATAGCCATCCTAGAATAAGACCTAAACTTAGACACAAAATAAATCCCAAAAAGACCTGAAAAATATAAATTTTTCCCGTCCAGGGGGGTCCTCCCGGACCTATTCCTTGACTCGCCCGGACCCAACTTACGTCGGAAATCCACTTTTTCCAAGCACCTAAGATCTGACCGGGTGACTATGCATGTCCGGCCAGACCTTTCCTACTTTCATGATATTCCTCTTTTCTTCTCCTTTTTCTATAGGATCTCTACTCCAACAATCTCCCACCTAGAGATAAACCGCGTATATAAGCCCCGTATCCGTCTTCGACTCATCGTTTTTGCCTTCCTAGTGCTTACCTCGATTAAGGTAGTGTTGTCCTCCTCCTCTACTCTTAAAGCCCTCGTTGAAGCTATACACAGCTTCAACTTCTCCTTGCTTGAGAAACATAGAGCCTTGCCATCCGATCCACACTCTCGGTTAGATCTGCGCAGCGGAATATCCGGTCCTGGAGTATGTAGTTCATCTTCAGTGACCCCTTGATCTTGGTCATCATGAACCGTCCAGCTCCCACCCGAGTTTGGAATATCCATGCGAGTCTCATTCGCATTACAGTATTCCTTGAACTTTTCGAGCTCATACTCCCCACCATTATCAGACCTCAAGCATTTAACCTTGAGTCCCGTATGTGTCTCTACCAATCTCTTCCACTTCTTAAACACCCCGAAAGCTTTATCTTTCCCCTTTAAGAAGTAAACCCAGACCTTCCTTGTATAATCATCAATGAAGGACATGTAATATGACGCACCACCTAGAGAAGTTACCTGATCTAGTCCTCACAAATCCGTGTGAACCAATTCTAACTTTGCTTCCCTCAAAGCCCTACCTGTCCTCGAGAAATTACTCCTCGCCTGTTTGCCGAATACACAGTCTTCGCAAATCCCACGTCGACTGTCTTCAAACCCAGTAGTCTTCCCTTTGAGCAAAGTACCTGCATCCCCTTCTCACTCATGTGACCCAATTGATAGTGCCACAAATCCGTAACACCCTTAGCTGACGCTACCGCGATACTATCCTCGGTGTTGTTCGCCAAATACAATGTACCCTCCTTATTACCTCGAGCGATCTCAGAATCTCCCTTGGCAATAACCTAGTTCCTGCAGCCAAAAGTTACCGAGTAACTTTCTTCATCCAGCTGCCCAACTGATAACAGGTTCTTTTTCAAACCCGGAATGTGTTTGACCCATTGTATAAGTAGGACCTTCCCGTCCGATGCTCCTATTCTGACATCCCCCTTCCCCTTGATTTCCAAAGGCCCGGCATCCGCCAGGTAGACCTTTCTGAAATCACCGGAAGTATAATTTTCCATCTCCTCTGCATGCCCGCATGATTGGAATGATTCCCCTGAATCCAGCACCCATGATTCTAGCGCACTACTAACGCTCAGAATCAGTACATCTTCACCCTCAGTTTCCACATTCACTGATTTATCTCCTCGCCTGGGACAATCCCTCTTGTATTGTCCTAACTCCTTAAAATGATAGCACTTTACCGATCCTCTTGCGACCCTTGGTCTTTCTTTGTTCTCTTCAGGCTTACCTTTACCACCGATTACACTTTCCCTTGACTCTGTTCTCCCTTTGTTGCTAGAACCCGGCTTCCCCCTGGTAGTCGTAGCCAAATCCGGTTCCGAAGTAGACTATGTCCCCAAATTCTTTATACGATTTTCCTCGCTGAGAGGTAGATCCTTGACATCATTAAACTTCAATTTATTCTTACCCGTTGAAGCACTTAACGCTGTCACCGTCCCGCTCCAACTTGCTGGTAAGGATGCTAGCAAAACCAAAGCATGAACCTCATCACTGAAAGTAATCTCCAACGCAGTCAATGAGTCTATAACATCCATATACTCATCGATGTGTTTAGCTAATGATCCTTCCTCTTGCATCTTGAGATTCCCCATCTTGCGAATCAAATCAACCTTGTTGACTGCAGATGGTATTTTAAATCTTTCAGTAAGATAATCAAGTAGCTCCACCGTGATCTTAGCCTTCTTGGTGGTTTTAGCGATCCACTTCAAAAAGTAGATCTAATCACCCTAGGGTTTTCCTATCCATGATATCCCAATCTTCCTATTTTTTGCCTTATGGTTTGACTCCCAATAGAGGTTTATAGAGATCCTTACCATACAAGAGATCCTTTATCTGCATCCTCCAAAACGCGTAGTCAGAACCATCGAACTTTTCCACCGCTTGTTTATCCTTGCCCATTCTTGACTGCTTGAATAAACCCTTAGCTCGTCTAACCAAAGCTCTGATGCCAGTTGTTGTGGTATAGACCCTCCAAACCAAACAGATCACAAGAATATAATATGCAAACCCAACAAGCAAGAACGATAAAAGAAGCAAAAACAGTAAAGAGACACAAAGAATTGTTTACCCATTTCGTCAATATTTTTGACTACGTCTGGGGGCACTACCAAGACAGGATCTTGCACTATAATATGTTAATTTGGAGTTACAATAAGTTATGGGGCGGAACCCTTCTTATATAGCCATCCTAGAATAAGACCTAAACTTAGACACAAAAGGAATCCCGAAAAGACCCGAAAAATATCTATTTTTCCCGTCCGGGGGGGGGGGGAGGTCTGCCTGGATCTATTCCTTAACCCGCCCAAACCCGACTTACGTTGGAAATCCACTTTTTCCAAGCACCTAAGATCTGACCAGGTGACCATGCATGTCCGGCCGGACCTTTCCTACTTTCCTGATATTCCTCTTTTCTTCACCTTTTTTGTCTCCTTTTTCTATTGGATCTCTACTCCAACAGTTATATTCTCTTCAGAAGTCAAATTTTGAGATATGTGTGTTGGTCTATGTTGATGACTTGGTTATTGGTGGTAGTGATTTCATTGTTATTGATCAATTCAAATCTTTCCTCAGTCGTTGTTTTCATATGAACGATTAGGGCCATCTAAAGTATTTCTTGGGGGTTTGAAGTGGCTCAACTTTCGGATGGTTTTTTTTATCTCAACGTAATTATGCTCTTGATATACTCTCCGACACTAGCCTTATGGTTGGTAGGCCGGCCTACACCCCGATCGAACATAATCTTCGTCTTGCCCTCGCCGACGAATAAGACATGGAAGACATGGCCTCAACCTTACCGACGACTTATTGGCCGCCTTATCTATCTTCCCATTACACGACCGGAACTCAATTATTGTGACTACACGTGTCACGACCCGAAATATAGGCTCTATTTTATTAGTAATTAAAGGATTATTATTTAATTATTTGCTTATTTATTTATTTAAATTATTATTTATTTAAATATTTTGTGTGCATTTTATGTGTTATAATATTTGTGCCTAGCATTGTATTCGGGTTAATTGTGCTAGTGTAGTATTGTTGGGTCTTAATTGTTAGTGGGGAGTATTTTGTGTGTAGTGTGAGAGAGGGGGCCTAAGTGTAAGTTTTTGAATTATTTCCCCCTACTCCCCTCTCCTCCCTCACCTCCTCCCTCACTCTCTTCTCCCTCCCAGCACACAACTCTCTCTCTCTCCTCCTTGGGTAAGCTTTTTCTCATCTTCCTTCTCTCTTCATTTACTCCATCTTCCTCTCATTATTGTTCATTTCTTAAATCTTGAACCTTGTTTAGATCGTCGTTAGGATCGCGTAGAATCAAAAAGAATTGAATTCCGTCAACTTTGAGAATTTGCAAGTAAGTTGCTTTTCCCCCATTTTAATGCTAAAATGTTCATATCATGCTTAGATAGTGTTTGATGTGTTCCATTTGAAGTTTGGATGAGTTTTGAATTTGTTTGGAATTTATTTGGGTTTTGATCAAAAATGGTGAAATCTTGAATGTTGGGTTTGATTCTTGATTTCGAGTGTTAAATGTTGTTTTAGGAGTCTTTTTAGACTTATAAGTCGTTTTGGCACTTTAGTATATGAGTTGGAAGGTTGGATTTTGGGTTGATTGTGTTTTGGGTTTGAAAATGGAAGAACCCATGTTGTTCTTCCCGATTTCTGGAAATCCAGAGCATTGTGCGACCGCACAAAACTTCCTGGGCGGCCGCGCATCTTTCTGAAAGCTTTTGTTCTTGTTTTGGGACTTTTTGGGCGACCGCACAACCCACTTTGGGCGGCCGCACAGTCCTCTGAAAATTTACATTTGTTAAGTTGTGTGAATGAAGGTTGCGTTTTGGTCTAAGTCTTGGGTGTCCTCCTAGTTGACCCTAGTGAACTTTGTTGTACACTTTAGTGAGAGAATTGGGTCCTTTGTGATCAAGTTTGTGTTTGAAATTCATTAATGGTGAATTGGGATTTTGAAGCACCTTTATTGTGCATTGTTTGTTCATTTCATCTTCTTGGTGATTAATTGGCATGATTCCCTACTTTGGAATCCTTGGTTGTTTATCGTGCTAGTATTTTATTACTTAGCCTTTACGTGAAAGTCCAGCTGGTATTTTGTGTGTGTTTGGGGATGGGAAAGATTATAATGGCAAAGCCAAGTCCATTATAATGTTGACCATTGTTTTGCCCCCTTCTTTACCCCTTCTCCAGATTGGCCTTGGAAAGGATAAGTCAGCGTTCCTTTGTGAATGTATCTGGCTAGCGGGTATGACTTTGTGTCATGATCCTTGTCCTTTGTGACACTGTTATGGTTATTGGTTCCGGTACCGGGGGTTTTCTCTTCGGCTTTCATGCTATTATGAAGATGATGATTGGTTGATTATTGAAGCTGCGCAGCGATCCTTTATTTGGATGTTCCGGTTTGGAAAACCTTGGCTATATCCTTTGTTATGTGTTTAATTCCGCTGCTATCTGTTATGTGATAACTGCTATGTGCTATGTGATATTTATTATTGATTATTGCTTCTTGCATCATAGCATGTCATGTAGTTGCATTAGTAACTTATTGAGATTTATCTCACCCCCTTTCTTTTATCTTTGTTTTTCCTTAACCCCCCCCCCCAGGTGCTAAGGATTAGTCTCGCTGATCACGAGAGCAAGGACGTCGAGTGTGGATATATTCTTTTGGGGAAAGTTGTATAGGTTGGTTTACATTATATAAATGTGTAACCTTTTGGGGTATTTGTACCAAACATTGACGTCACTAAGAATTTTATATTTGTATTTTATTGAGCATAAACTTGTGGAAGTTTATGATAGTTGTATTTGGTTTTTATTAAACTTGGTTTTGTAAAACCTTGGATCTTCACCCCTTTTGGTATTAAATGAAATTTTTAACTTCAGTATTTCTGAGTTTTGGTTTTAGAGTCGACGTCCAGCTCGCGGTCCCGGGGCCCGCGGGGTCCGGGGTCGCGACAGTTGGTATCAGAGCTATGGCATTAGCTCTAAGTATAAGTCTAGGTGGATTAGTATGACCTAGGTGGGTAGTAGAGTGCGGAGTGATTAATGGTTGATGTTTTATGCAGGTAATTACTCGCAATGTCTGGAAGAAGAAACAGAGGAGGTGCTAGTGGGGCTCAGAATCAGAATGATACAAGGGAAGAGGCCCGTGCCATGTTTCAAGGCATGTTTGAGGCGGCCATGAAGGCCATACATGATCAAGGTCCCAGGGTAGAGCAAGCACCACCCCGCTATGGATTGGAGCAATTTCTGAAGTTGAAACCGGTTGAATTCAATGGGGAACCCGATGTTCGGAAAGCTGAGTTATGGATTGAGTCTATGGAGAAGATTTATGATGTATTTGGGTGTTCGGATGAGGACAAGGTCCGGTTTGCGGCTTATAAGCTTGTGGGAGCCGCCGAGCATTGGTGGAAAGGTATTAAAGCTACTTGGGATGATACTCACACGGTGTATGCATGGGAGTTATTTGTGCGCAAATTCAAGGAGCATTTCATTCCGGTTGTTGATCAAAACCGAAAAGAGATCGAGCTACTCAACTTGGAGCAAGGTGTGTTGTCTATAGCACAATACTCGGCTAAGTTCATAGAATTAGCCCGGTATTGCGACTATTTGGTGAGGACCGAGGAACAAAAGGCTATGAGATTCATTCGGGGATTGAAGACCTCCATCCGTACTCAACTGATTGCTCAACGGATTGTGACTTTCCAAGATGCGGTGGACCAAGCCTATTTAATAGAGCAAGATATTGAGGAGCATAAAAGGAAGACCGAGGTAGCCAACCCGAGTAAGCAAGGAGCCCAAGGCAAGCCACAACACCGTTCCGATAATCGAGGTAACTTTGGGGGACAATCTCAGTCCCGAGTGCAACCGATCCTAAGGAACCCGGGTACCACTTCCGTGAACCAAGGGAGCCAAATTAGGAAGCCTTGTACCTTTTGTCAGAAGGTAGGCCATGCGGAGGATAAGTGTTGGAAAAAGCAAGGAAGGTGCACCAATTGTGGTGAAATGGGGCACTTTGCGAGAGAGTGCACGAGGTACCGAGGTCAGTCATCCGGGTCAGGAGTTGGTAATAATCAGGGTCAGAAAAAGGATGCAGCTGGGAAGCCCAAGGTTCAAGGGAAGGTCTATGCTATGAATCAACAACAAGCTACCGATGATCCATCCGTTATTGAGGTATTATTTCTGTGTCTAATGTGAGCGCACGAGCGTTAGTAGATCCAGGATCATCTCATTCATACATTTCTGTGCAATTTGCTTCCATGTTAAATGCTGCATTCGAGTCTTTACCGTACGTGCTAGAGGTGTCGACCCCTATAGGAGAGTGCTTGATTTCTGATCGAGTCTTTCGTGCTTGTGACGTGGTTATTTGTGGTCGAGTCCTTTGTGCGGATTTGGTAGTTCTTCCTATCCAAGACTTTGATGTCATTTTGGGTATGGATTGGTTGAGCAAGTTTCATGCTTCTGTTGATTGCCGTAAGAAAACTGTTACTTTTTCTATTCCCGATGTGCCTAAGTTTGTTTTTGAGGCTAGTCCTCTGAGTAGAAAGGTTCGCCTAATTTCTTTTATGAAAGCGAGAAAATTATTGCATAGTGGTTGCGAGGGGTTTTTGGCTAGTGTTCTTGATACTAGGAAGGAATCCCCTAGTTTTGATAGTGTTCGGGTAGTTCGGGAATTTTCCGATGTTTTCTCTACCGAGTATGTTATGCCTATCGATCGTGAGATTGAGTTTTGTATAGATCTTTTGCCGGGTACGGCTCCGATTTCGAAAGCGCCTTATAGGTTAGCTCCCGCAGAGTTGAAGGAATTAAAGGTTCAGTTGCAAGAGTTGCTTGATCGAGGGTTTATCCGCCCTAGTGTTTCTCCGTGGGGAGCACCGGTTTTGTTTGTGCGAAAGAAAGACGGTTCCTTGAGATTGTGCATCGATTACCGGAAGTTAAATCAGGTTACGGTGAAGAACAAGTATCCTCTACCGCATATTGATGATTTGTTTGATCAGCTTCAAGGGTCCGTGGTTTTCTCTAAACTTGATTTGAGGAGTGGGTACCATCAGTTGAAGGTTAGATCGGAGGATATTCCGAAGACTGCTTTTCGCACTCGTTATGGTCATTATGAGTTCTTGGTTATGCCGTTTGGGTTGACTAACGCGCCGGCCGTGTTTATGGATTTGATGAACCGAGTTTTCCATCCGTATCTTGATTCGTTCGTGGTGGTTTTCATCGACGACATTCTTGTTTATTCGAAATCTCGAGAGGAGCACGAGCAGCATTTAAGGACAGTTTTATCCGTTCTTGCGAGGGAGAAATTATTTGCGAAGTTCAGTAAATGCGAATTTTGGCTCGAGAAGGTGTCATTTCTGGGTCATGTTATTTCGAAAGATGAGATTTCGGTGGATCCTTCAAAAATTGAAGCCATAGTGGATTGGAAGAGACCCGAGTCAGTGACCGAGATTCGTAGTTTTCTTGGTTTAGCCGGGTATTACCGAAGATTTATTGAAGGGTTCTCGAGGATTGCTACTCCGATGACTCAGTTGACCCGGAAGAATGTTCCGTTTGTGTGGACCGAGAAATGTGATAAGAGTTTCGAGGAATTGAAGAAGAGGTTGACTACCGCACCGATCTTGACTTTGCCTAATGGGAGCGATGGCCTAGTGATTTATAGTGATGCTTCTAAAGAAGGTTTGGGTTGTGTATTGATGCAGAATGGGAAAGTGATTGCTTATGCTTCGAGGAAGTTGACCCCTAGTGAGCAGAATTACCCGACTCATGATATGGAGTTAGCGGCTATTGTATTTGCGTTGCACAAATGGAAGCACTATCTTTATGGAGCGAAGTTCGAGATTTTTACCGATCACAAGAGTTTGAAGTACCTTTTCTCCCAGAAAGAGTTGAACAACAGACAGCGCCGATGGATGGAATTGTTGAAGGATTATGATTGCACGATTTCCTATCATCCAGGGAAGGCGAATGTGGTAGCCGATGCGATTAGTAGAAAATCTTATGTGGCTTCGATGATGGTTCGTGAATGGAAAATGCTTGAGGATGTTCGAGATTGGTCTCCTCGTGAATCGAGACATGGGGCTATTTTTGCGAATATTAGAGTGTCTCCGACCCTAATTCAGAGGATAAAGGAAGCTCAGAAAGAAGATCCCGAGTTAGTGAAGGTAATGAGTAAACTGAAGGAAAAGAATTTCGAGGATTTTTCTTTGAGCCCGGTGGGAGTGTTGACTTTCCGTGGAAGATTGTGTGTTCCGGATGTTGATGGAATTAAACAGAGGGTTCTTGATGAGGGTCACAAATCGAGGTATACTATTCATCCGGGTAGTACGAAGATGTATCAGGATTTGAAGCAACAATTTTGGTGGATTAATATGAAAAGGGAAATAGCAGAGTATGTTTCGAAGTGTTTAACGTGTCAGCAGGTCAAAGCCGAGCATCAGAGACCCGCGGGATTGCTTCAGCCGTTAGAGATTCCCGAGTGGAAATGGGAGCATGTGACTATGGATTTCGTTACGGGACTACCTCGTACCCGTAGGAAGTATGACAGTGTTTGGGTAATAGTGGATAGATTGACCAAGAGCGCCCATTTCTTGCCTACTGATATCAGATATTCGATGGAGAAGCTTGCGACCCTCTATATTGATGAGATTGTTAGATTGCATGGGGTTCCGGTTAGCATTGTGTCAGATCGAGACCCGAGGTTTACTTCTAGATTCTGGAAGGCGTTTCAGGAAGCTTTGGGTACAGATTTGTGATTCAGCACAGCTTTTCATCCTCAGACCGACGGTCAATCCGAGAGGACTATTCAGATTCTTGAGGATATGTTGCGAGCTTGTGCGATAGACTTTTCTGATTCTTGGGATTCGCACCTATCGTTAGTGGAGTTCTCCTACAACAACAGTTATCAGGCTAGTATCGAGATGGCACCGTTTGAGGCCTTGTATGGAAGAAAGTGTAGATCGCCTATTTGTTGGGATGAGGTCGGTGAAGCGAAAGTTTTGGGTATTGATTTGCTTCAGGACTCAGTTGAGAAAGTTAAAGTTATCCTGGATAGATTGAAGACAGCCCAGAGTCGACATAAGAGCTACGCAGACAACCGAAGGCGAGATCTTAGTTTTCAGGTTGGTGATTTGGTATTCTTGAAAGTATCTCCGAAGGTGGGTATCCGAAGGTTCGGGAAGAAGGGTAAGTTGGCTCCGAGGTTTATTGGTCCGTTTGAGATTTTGGGAAAGGTTGGACTTCTAGCGTATCGCCTTGCGTTACCGTCATCTTTGGACCGGTTGCACAACGTCTTTCACGTTTCTATGCTTCGGAAGTACGTTCATGATCCGTCTCACGTGTTACCGAGGATACCGGAGGATATTGAGCCCGATATGTCTTATGAGGAACGACCGGTTCGGATCTTAGATTCCAAAGTCCAAGAGTTGAGGAGCAAGAGTATTGCGTTGGTTAGAGTCCTTTGGAGGAATCATAACATCGAGGAGTCGACGTGGGAGCTCCGAGATGAGATTGAGAGGAAATTTCTGTGGCTTTTTGTTTAAGGTGAGTCTCGTTAAAATTCGGGTCGAATTTTCTTTAAGGGGGAGTGAATGTCACGACCCGAAATATAGGCTCTATTTTATTAGTAATTAAAGGATTATTATTTAATTATTTGCTTATTTATTTATTTAAATTATTATTTATTTAAATATTTTGTGTGCATTTTATGTGTTATAATATTTATGCCTAGCATTGTATTCGGGTTAATTGTGCTAGTGTAGTATTGTTGGGTCTTAATTGTTAGTGGGGAGTATTTTGTGTGTAGTGTGAGAGAGGGGGCCTAAGTGTAAGTTTTTGAATTATTTCCCCCTACTCCCCTCTCCTCCCTCACATCCTCCCTCACTCTCTTCTCCCTCCCAGCACACAACTCTCTCTCTCTCCTCCTTGGGTAAGCTTTTTCTCATCTTCCTTCTCTCTTCATTTACTCCATCTTCCTCTCATTATTGTTCATTTCTTAAATCTTGAACCTTGTTTAGATCGTCGTTAGGATCGCGTAGAATCAAAAAGAATTGAATTCCGTCAACTTTGAGAATTTGCAAGTAAGTTGCTTTTCCCCCATTTTAATGCTAAAATGTTCATATCATGCTTAGATAGTGTTTGATGTGTTCCATTTGAAGTTTGGATGAGTTTTGAATTTGTTTGGAATTTATTTGGGTTTTGATAAAAAATGGTGAAATCTTGAATGTTGGGTTTGATTCTTGATTTCGAGTGTTAAATGTTGTTTTAGGAGTCTTTTTAGACTTATAAGTCGTTTTGGCACTTTAGTATATGAGTTGGAAGGTTGGATTTTGGGTTGATTGTGTTTTGGGTTTGAAAATGGAAGAACCCATGTTGTTCTTCCCGATTTCTGGAAATCCAGAGCATTGTGCGACCGCACAAAACTTCCTGGGCGGCCGCGCATCTTTCTGAAAGCTTTTGTTCTTGTTTTGGGACTTTTTGGGCGACCGCACAACCCACTTTGGGCGGCCGCACAGTCCTCTGAAAATTTACATTTGTTAAAGTTGTGTGAATGAAGGTTGCGTTTTGGTCTAAGTCTTGGGTGTCCTCCTAGTTGACCCTAGTGAACTTTGTTGTACACTTTAGTGAGAGAATTGGGTCCTTTGTGATCAAGTTTGTGTTTGAAATTCATTAATGGTGAATTGGGATTTTGAAGCACCTTTATTGTGCATTGTTTGTTCATTTCATCTTCTTGGTGATTAATTGGCATGATTCCCTACTTTGGAATCCTTGGTTGTTTATCGTGCTAGTATTTTATTACTTAGCCTTTACGTGAAAGTCCAGCTGGTATTTTGTGTGTGTTTGGGGGATGGAAAGATTATAATGGCAAAGCCAAGTCCATTATAATGTTGACCATTGTTTTGCCCCCTTCTTTACCCCTTCTCCAGATTGGCCTTGGAAAGGATAAGTCAGCGTTCCTTTGTGAATGTATCTGGCTAGCGGGTATGACTTTGTGTCATGATCCTTGTCCTTTGTGACACTGTTATGGTTATTGGTTCCGGTACCGGGGGTTTTCTCTTCGGCTTTCATGCTATTATGAAGATGATGATTGGTTGATTATTGAAGCTGCGCAGCGATCCTTTATTTGGATGTTCCGGTTTGGAAAACCTTGGCTATATCCTTTGTTATGTGTTTAATTCCGCTGCTATCTGTTATGTGATAACTGCTATGTGCTATGTGATATTTATTATTGATTATTGCTTCTTGCATCATAGCATGTCATGTAGTTGCATTAGTAACTTATTGAGATTTATCTCACCCCCTTTCTTTTATCTTTGTTTTTCCTTAACCCCCCCCCCCCCAGGTGCTAAGGATTAGTCTCGCTGATCACGAGAGCAAGGACGTCGAGTGTGGATATATTCTTTTGGGGAAAGTTGTATAGGTTGGTTTACATTATATAAATGTGTAACCTTTTGGGGTATTTGTACCAAACATTGACGTCACTAAGAATTTTATATTTGTATTTTATTGAGCATAAACTTGTGGAAGTTTATGATAGTTGTATTTGGTTTTTATTAAACTTGGTTTTGTAAAACCTTGGATCTTCACCCCTTTTGGTATTAAATGAAATTTTTAACTTCAGTATTTCTGAGTTTTGGTTTTAGAGTCGACGTCCAGCTCGCGGTCCCGGGGCCCGCGGGGTCCGGGGTCGCGACAACACGCTTTCGTAGTTTATGATTTGTCCCAAGTAAGCTTACTAGAAGGCAATGATTTGGGTTGTTAGGTTGTTCGCTACCTTAAACAAAGTCCGGGTAATAAATAATATTGTGTAGTGACTCCTCGATTCATCTTTGTTCCTTCTATGACTCGGATTGGGCAAGTTGTCTACTTCCAGGCGATCTCTTACGACTTATTTTATTTTTTGGGGGAAATTCCCCAATTTCATGGAAAACGAAAAGCAACATACCGTGTCTCGTTCTTCGACCGAAGCTGAATACCGGTCTATGGCTAGAATAACATGAGTGTTGAAATGGTTGCATAGTTTGCTTCTTTCTTTCGGCGTGAAACATGACAATCATGCGACTATTCTGTGTGACAGTCAAGTCTTCTCTCCATATGCCTGAAATCCAGTCTCTCATAAACGAACTAAACATATCGAAGTCGCTTGTCATCTCTTGACCGTGATGCGGTTCAGTCCGGCCTCATTATGCCACAACTTGTTCCCACTACTTCTCAGCTCGCGGAGATCCTCATAAAGTCATTGGATGAACGACAGTTCAAAACTCTACATGGCAAGTTAGGCGTTTGTGACCTCCATGGTCCATTTTTAGGGGTGGGTGGGTGTTGGAAGATGGTACAACGCAAATACAAGTCGAGAAATAGAAAATATGTGCGCTCACTTAGGATGGATGCTTACCATGGAGTCAGTTTTCCAAAAAAAATGTGCATGCTCTTCTTTCGCGTGCTCAATATGCATGTATGTTCCTATACGCTGTTGTACGAAGTGCTAGGTTTATATTTTGTTTTTTGTTTCCTTATTAAGATTGGTCTCTTTATATATGGAAAAGTCATAGGGTTGGAATACGGCTAACTTTAAATTTAACCTTACTCTCTAATAACTTCCAAAAAGACTATTTTTGTTAATAGAACATAACAAAACCTAATCCCAAACCACCTCACTCTGTAATGTCGCCTCTAGTATCCGCCCCGATAACACCCTCACCCTACAACATTTATCCCCTTCCACCATAATCGCCCCACCCTCCCCTAATCTCACACCATACCTACTATATATATATATATATATATATATTTTTTTTTGCAATCAACAACAAAATCACCATTGCCTCTCCGACCAAAGTACACAACTCCATCTCCATATAAGGAATATTATATATTCCCAAGTATATTTTGTAAATATCTTTTAGATATTAACCTAGATATTGTATATCATTAGAAGATTGTTTCTTGTACAACAAGCTAGACTAGATCTAGAACTTTCTATGTAACCCTATAAATATGTAACCTATTGTTCATAATAAAATTGAGTCATTCACTACAACTTTTCTCTCTACCATGTGTGAATTGACTTCGTCTAACCCTCCTAAATCCTAATATGGTATCAGAGCAAAAAGATCCATATAGGACTTCTCCACCAAAACCCTAGCGGCAAAACCCTAGCCGCCCCATCCCACCATCTTCCGATACCCACCTATAAAACTCTTAGTGGCAAACCCTAGCCGCCCCACCCTATCTCCACCATCATCCACTATATCCCCACCATCACCCACTGTATCTCCACCATCACCTGCCTTCACCATCCGCCACACATCACCACCACCGGCTCAACTCCTAGCAGCCACAAACTACCCTCTCCACCTTCAAACATCATCCTTGGCAAAACCCTGCTAGCCGAAACCCTTTTCCCTTTGTTTTTGCACACGGAAACACCTCCATGCCGAAAAACCAACAACATCAAACCTCCATCTTGACCACCATCAAACTCTCCCCCACAAACATTAACCCCTCGGTTGATTTTTTTTTATTCATTCCAACCGCGGCAACCCCTCTCTAGCCGCCAACACAAATCCTAGCGGCACAACCCTACAGCCGCCCCACCCAACCTCCGTATTCGCCTCACCCTATGTGGCAAAACCCTTAGCCACACTACCACCCTTGGCGGACCAACCCCATTCCTTCGGCCAAACCCTCACCTCATCTCACACATCTCACACCCTCCATTCCTCTCACAAATGGCCTCTCCTCCATCCATGTTCCAACCCAATATCTGCACCACCCTCTTGCAACACACCTTCTAAGGCAAAAACCCTAACTGCCGTCCCACCCTCGGCACAACCCAATTTCCGACATCCTCTCCTCCTACCGAATACACCTCAGCCGGCTCTCCACCACACGATCGTACCACTCCAACCCTTTCATTGTGACATAACAACCCCACACGTGAGGGGTACAACCCCTACAATGGTGACAACCAAGGTGACATCACGTGCTTCAACCTTTGCCAAGATCATCACGACAACATCACCCGCATCCGGGAACTCATCCACCTCAACTGCTTTATCACCCCCGGTTCACCTCATGACTTTCCAAGATTGGACTTATCCAAGGATCGTCCATCTTGCGGGAGCGTATAAGGAATATTATATATTCCTAAGTATATTTTGTAAATATCTTTTAGATATTAACCTAGATATTGTATATCATTAGAAGATTGTTTCTTGTACAACAAGCTAGACTAGATCTAGAACTTTCTATGTAACCCTATAAATATGTAACCTATTGTTCATAATAAAATTGAGTCATTCACTATAACTTTTCTCTCTACCATGTGTGAATTGACTTCGTCTAACCCTCCTAAATCCTAATACTCCATTGCCCTATTCTTGATCTCCTCTGCTTATGCCACATCCCACAATCACCGTACCCCATAGTTTCTAGCATTAATGTCAAGAAATTCTTGCCATTTGAATACAATTTTATGTCACTTCTCCATCTTTATAGTTGTCTCCCCACATCCACCTGTCTCCATCTCTTCTCTTCAATGTTGCCAGATTTTGATTACAAATTAACGAAAGAACTTTTGGTTTTTCTGTGTAATTTGTCCATAAGGATTTTAAAATTTTAGACAAAGTTTATTTTTATGTGTGATTCAACAATTTCGACAATGAGGGTTTTGCCGGAGTGGAGACTAGAGGCGGTATTACAGAGTGGGGTGACATGTGGTTAGGTTTCGTTAAGTTTTAGAGACGAAATTAGTTCTTTTGGATATCGTAAGAGGGTAAGGTTAACATAAGGGCATATTTATTGTAGAGTGGTTAAAACTGCTAAAAAAAACAACGATGGTTAAAAACGGAGGTTGAGTACGAGGAGTTAAAAATGTGATAGGCCTTAGATTTTCGAAGTGTCAAAATATTCAATCTTTTCACTCTACTTATTAAAAGAATATATAAAAAATGAAAATAGATTTTTACAAACTGTTTTTTGCAAATTAGTTTTAAAATCTCATTTATACACACCTCTTACCCGATAATTATAATTCTAATTTTAATGAACGTATATATATTTATGTAAGCATTGTTATAAATATGTATAATTTAATTTATATTGCATCCTAGATTTTTAAAATTAGTATTTCATGTGGCATTTTTATGTATTACCTCTAAATTTCTATTTTAAAAATTTATAAGTATAAACACTGGCCATAAAGAGTGAGCAAGAAAATCATAATTTTAAAATTTAAACTTGAGAGGTGTAAATAAGATTTTGTTGGCTTTTTATTAATGATGAAAAGATGTAAATTGAACAAAAAATCAAAGCAAAGTCAAAATCTAAAATTGCAATTTTAATTTCTCATTTTTTTTGTTTTTGTATTCCATGATTTTTCTTTTTCATTTTTAATAATCATGTTTGTGAAAATCTCGGGAAAAAGTGTTTTTCCTTAAGGTTGCGTAAAACGTGTTTTTAAGTTGGCGCGGTGGCATTTTTGTAACTAAAAGGAAGTTGTTTAGCGCTGATCGGAAGTGCTAGTGGTAGTGTAAAAAAATGCCAGCACATGTACACTAGCACTTATTGACACTAACACTGACAGTTTTAATAAGTGCCAGTATCAATGTTAAAAAGTGCCGGTGTAATGGCTGGCAATTATTAACACTACCACTGACACTTTTAATAAGTGTCAGTATCAATGTTAATAAGTGCCAGTCACTGGCAACTTTTAACATTACCACTGACAATTAAGAAAAATGTCAGTTTCATGTTTTATAAACGCCAGTATGAAATCACTGCCTTTTTGTAATACTAACACCGGTCATTTACTATGGTTGCTAGTATTTACGAAAATGCCACCAATTGTTTCGAATAATAATGCCCAGCGTGCTTTGAAAAACACGTTTTTCCTTTGTTTAGGGAAAAACGCGTTTTTCACGAGACTCACTCCTATCATGTTTATATGAAGGCATTGATTAATAAAAAAAAAATCAATTTATAAAAAAATGATTAAAAAAAATAAAATAAAAATAAGAAAGCCATCTCCACTGTCTCACTTTCTCTCCTCCTCCATTCGACTCGTCACACAAATTTTAAACTTTTTCCGATTATTTATTACGATCGTTTCACAATTTCTTGTTAATTACGATTGTTTTGCCCTCTTTAAAAAAATTGGAGTGAAAATGACATCAAAAAATAAAAAACCACAAAAATGTCAATGGAGTTGGAAGTTGGAACGAGATGATGCAACGGGCTATGGAATCACTGCGTTCCAATTAAAAAACCACTTTCTCTCTCTAAACCACCAAACATGCCTGAACCAGACTCCACTGCCGTTGATCTCGATCTCGATGGTCCCTGGACTTTCGATCAGACTTTCTCTCCTTCTTCGTTTATTTATTCCCAGCCGTTTCTCTTCTCCCCTACGGCAGTGGTGTCAGAGCAGCCATACTCGCCTCTTTGGGCGTTTTCCGATGATAATAACGACGTTTTTATGACTGCGTTAGCTCCGGTTTCAGGCGGTGGTCCAACTCCTCTTTTACTGGCTGCTACTTGTATGTCTCTTTCACAAGTTCAATTGGTTTAGTTTTTTTTTTTTATTTTTTTTTTTACTTTACTTTTCCTAAAATTATTCCTAAATATGAGGCATGAGCACATAGTCATGTCATCATTTTTCTCTTTGAGTAGGTTTTTGGGAAACTAGTTTTTCCTAAATTATAGAAAGTCTATTTTTTTTTTTTTTCTACTTGCAAATATTTGACCAACATTTAGCAAATAGTTTGAAAAACAGGGCTTTTTAATAATTTAGGGGAAACTATAAGTCTATAATTTAGGGAGAAACTAGTGTCTTGTGTTCTCTTTACAATTTACGTTAAACACAAGATTTGGGGGAACCAGTTTCTCCCTAAATTATAAAAAATATTGTTTTTCAAACTGTTCTTAAATGTTCGCGAAATGTTTGCAAGAATAATACAAGTGGACTTTATGTAATTTAGGGGAAACTAGTGGACATTTATTACTTTACCTTTAATTGGAATTTAGATAACTGGTTTCAGGTCATAGTAATAAGGTTGTTAAACTAAAAGTATTTGGTGTAGTTATTTATGTTCCAAATTGAATTTAAGTTTTACGTTTTTCATTTTTTTTTTTTGGTTCAATGGGCTATCCTAATCGTCCAATTGTTTAAGGTTAACAATTTTCTGTTTTTGTGCTTCAAAGTTATATGTAATTGAATGAGGCTGTCATATTTGGGTTTAGCTTGAGCCTTCTGATTTAATAACTGTTCTGCTTTATAGGTCATCCTGATTCAGTAACTGGAAATCCATCCGAGAACCAAGAAAGAAACCTGCCTCGGCCAGTTTTGAGATTGACTTCGTTAGACTATCCAGATGATACTTCTGCGATCAAAGAGAGGATGACACAGGCACTTAGGTACATAAAAAAGTTGACTGAACAACATGTTCTGGCTCAGATTTGGGCACCTGTGAAAAATGGGAGTCGTTATGTGCTCACAACTTCAGGTCAACCCTTTGTTCTGGACTCAAGTAGCGCTGGGCTTCATCAGTATAGAATGGTATCATTGATGTATATGTTTCCTATGGATGATGACACTAATGGAACCCTAGGGCTTCCTGGCCGCGTTTTCCGACAAAAGCTTCCAGAATGGACCCCGAATGTGCAGTATTACTCTAATAAAGAATATCCACAGCTCAATCATGCTTTGAATTACAATATTAGAGGAACGTTGGCCTTGCCAGTGTTTGAGCAGTCAGGGCATTCATGTATTGGTGTACTTGAGATTGTAATGAATTCGCAGAAGATAAACTATGCTCCTGAAGTTGATAAAGTGTGCAAGGCACTTGAGGTTGGTTCTTTCACCCCTTGGCTCTTCTTAATACACTTATTCAATCACTAACTAATTTGTTTGCTTGCAAAGTTTAGCCTCACTAAGTCATTTATATAAATTATTTCATTGTGAAATATATTGGGAAATTAGTGGTACCCCTTGCAATCAATGGTAAACGAACACACACCCACAAGCAACAATATACTCCCTCCGTCCCAGCCCACTTGAGACTTATTTCCATTTTGGTCCATCCCAGCTCACTTGAGACCTCCCCAAAATAGCCAACTTTTAATAATTTTTTATTGAATCTACCCCACCCCTCATTCTCTCTCTTCATTTTACACCACTCAATTTATTCAACCAACACTACTATTTACCCCATTCATTCTCTCTCTTCATATTCAACCACACATTTCCCTTATGAGGAAACACACAAGAACACAAGCAATTGTTAACCCAGTTCGTTGAACTAATCAACTACGTCCAGGGGCATTGCCAAACCAGGAATATACTAAATAATCTATTAATATGGTGCTACAATGTGTTCCAGGCCCAAACTATATTTATATAGGTATACAAGGGAACCTGAAACCTATTTTGAGTGAAATTCTTGTCAGAATAGGAATCTGGGAAAAAGCTGAAACCGGGGATATGCGGCCGCCTTAATCCGCATAGCTACCCCTCATGCGGCCGCCCTTGTCCGCATAGCGTTTCGCTGCTCCGATATTTCCTTTCTTCTCCTCATTTTTCCTCCTTGAGTACTTTGATTCTAACTCAAACTCCCGCGTAGGTTAGACTTCCACCCCACGAATGTTCCTCGTTGGTCGACCATAGTTGTTAAAGGCGCACGCCCGCCTCGCCTTTTTGGTGCCTTTGGAGGTAGGCCGCTTTTTTGGTTTCCGGCGGGCGGATGATAGCCTTTGTGCGAGAAGCGTGTGTTTGGCAAGTAGAGGCTACGTCGTTTTGGAAAGTTTGGGCGGTAAAACGAGAAATAGTAGAAGACAAGTCCCCTACTTCCCCACTTTACTTCCATTCAGTCCCTTTTTTTTCAGTTCACTATTCTTTCAGTTACTTTCTATTCAGTTCTTGTTCTTCCACTAAACTTATGACTTTCAAGCTTATTTCACTTTCTTAAACTTGTACTTGTTTTGTTATTTTGAACTTCATAGTTTAAACTCACGCACCTTTTGTCTTAGAATTCTTACTTTTGGGTTTTGAATTATGTTATAATACTAGAATATGTGGAACTGTACATATATTTAATGTTTTATTCTAGTTTATAATACTCCCTGTATCCCAAAATAATCTTCACACTTTTTTCGATGTTACTATGAAGGAACTTTAGGCAATGATTTTAGGTTGATTTAATTATCCTAATGAAAATCTAACACTCATTATTGATAGTAATGTTGATGGTGTGTCAATAACAAGTTTTAGATTTTCATTAGTACAATTGAGTCAACCTTCAATTATTGCTCAAAGATCCTTCGTAGTAACGTCCAAAAAAGCGTGAAGATCATTTTGGGACGGAGGGAGTATGTTTTAAGCTTTGTTTATATGTTCCAGGTGTGCGTGTATTAGGATATTTTCTATTTTTCCACCTTGCTCGCCTTTTTGCCGCCCCGCCTCTCGCCTATCGCCTTTAAGAACTATGGTTTAGACTCCATTACCCAATAACTCCCACCTGGAGACAAGAACCAAAATATAGTAACGAGCTGTCAAACTTCCACCAGAGAATAATCATGCACACACATTTGTATACCTCCATGGCCTAAGGTGCTCGGACTCTTTGGTTGACCTCGCCGGACTCGTGTTGACTACACTAAAATAGGAATGTCCGACACGGGTACGGCGGGGTAAACCAAAGAGTCCGGGCATCAGAGTCCATGGCTGACTGACTTGGCAACAACCGAGCACTAAGCTCAAATATTACGGCGAGTTGAAGTCGAGCGTTGCTTCAACCTCTCCATGTCGGATTTCACATTCCTCAGATCAATCACTCCTATGATCCCTTTATGTAAATCCGGCTTCGCCTTCTCCATCCAAACCTACTTTTCTTTCGATGCCTCTCCTTGAAAGATGTTTCCTTGTTTCTCGCATCGTCTAGTGGCTCTCCTTCGCTTTCCGTTAGGTCCATGTGACTTGTTAGACTCCTTGTTGGCCAATCGAGTAGCAACCTCTCCCCCTAACATGCTGATTATTGGTAGACCTCCTTCCACGAAATGGCCCCTCCGCTAGCCACATACTCCTGCTTTTGATGTTGTTGTAGGTAGTGTACAACATCTTATCTTTTCTCCCAATAGCTACCACCATTTCTCCTTTTGTGATCTTTCATGTCCCGCAGTTGAAGGTCACACCATAACGCTCGTCATCTAATCACCCAATGGAAATCAACCTCCTCTAATTAGGAACATGCCTCACATCATGCAGCAACAAAGCAGCCATGCTTGGTGTCTTCATCCTCACATTCCCCATTCCTTACGATCTTTATTGGTTAATCATCACCAAGATACACTACCCCAAAATTGCCCGGGTGTATCACTCCATTACATTCGCATCTTCGCAAGCATGAAACGATGCTCCCGAATCTAACACCCAGGTCTCATCCGGCTGCTCCTCTCCTAGGAATAATGCATCCGGGATTTTCTCCCTTGCGACCGCTACATTACCATCATTTTCCTTCTTCGGGCAATCATAACTAATATGGACCTTCGCACCACACTTATAGAACTTGACCGGATTCTTCTTTGATCTCGGTCTTCTCCTTCCTCTACCTTTCTCCGCCCTAAGTGCAAGCCCGAAGTTTCTCCTTTCTCTTTTTTTCCGCAACTCCTCTCCCAGAATAAGATCTCTGACTATCACATATACTAACATTGTCTTGTTTGTCAACGGACTTAGCTCTGTGGCAGTCGCCTCCCAACTATCGGGCAACGAGTTAAGTAACAGGCAAGTCTGTACTTCATCGGAGAATGTTATACCGACACTTGTCAGTTGGTTCACCATATCTTTGAAATAGCCTATGCGACTCACTATGAGTTGCTATTGCCTCTCCTTCTGACATCTTCAGATTCAAAAACCGCTTCATCAAGATGAACTTTATTGATGTTCGACGGCGTCTCATACATGTCTGACAACACCTGTAGCATCCCCATCGTTGTCTTGGCCTCTATAACGTTCTGTGCGATATAGTCGGTTAGTGCAGTCCTTACCGCACCTAACACCTTTCGATCCAATGTCTCCGTATCTCCCTTTGTCATGTTTGCAGGTTTATCGCCCAACGATTTGTGAAGACCGGTAGGCTTAGTCGCACACCTACTAAATTAGACCTAAACTCGTCCACTAATAATGTAATTAGGGTAAGTCAGGGTCGATCCACGAAGAACAGTGATTATTTACGTACTAGTCACTTAACCAGATTGGGGGTTTAAATTGTTGTTATTATATCCTAAGAACGGGAAAATAAACTAAGATGACAATGATTTAAAAGGCATTTCAGGTTGATTCCTATCCCCGTCCTCTATTTCAATGTCATTGGTACTTCTTTTTCTCCGTTATTCCTATTCACTTGATCATGAGATGTATTTCAATCTCTGTCTCTTCTTATAGTTTAGTCTATAGCAGTGGCACACTCGCTATAAACCCTAATTAAAATTAAACCTAGACTGGCACAGAAAAGGTCTAAAGATTAATTGATGATGTTTTAAGAGATTAAGATCAAGAACGCTTTCTAACGTTAATTGGATAATCGCTTAATTTTGCATACTTCCCGAATTGCTATGGCACATACACAATTCGTGAAGATGGTACAATGAAAACTCTAATTCTGGCACAGAACAGAGAATTCTAGCATAGATTCATAAAAAGAACTAGTGAATTGGCCAAATCCACAAACCCTAGTTATCAATCTAGAATAGGAACAAGCAAAATTATGAATGGAATAACAAAAGAAGAAGAAAATACCTTAATTGAAACAAAATAGGTTCAAGTTCACAATCCAAAGCAATGGAGTTTAGTTCTCCATGGAAGGTTCACAAAGCTCCAGAGAAAAGAAAGAACGATCTAAAATTATCCCCCAGAGAGCCCTAATCTAATGTTTAAAAGTAGTTTTTATACCCTAGTCTAATGCAAAGACAAAAAGGAAAAACAATAAAGAAAAATAGAAAACTAATTAAAATCCCGTCACTCCTTGGAAAATCTGGCGTGTGGCTGGAATTTGTCTGAGCACGACTCATGCCAGACCCAAAAATCTGATCTTCCTCTTTTTCTTCGTTTCCAAGGTTGACTCGCTCCAAATTTCAACTCGTTGACTTGACTATCTTCGACACTTGGGACTTCACTTTGAAACTCATGTAAAATGATTACATCCGGATACACGGTGAAAAGACTATAATACTCCCGGAGTACAATAAAGCCCAAATAATACAATGTTGTCCCAATTACATCAAAACTAGTTTAAGTACATCAAAATAAAGCACATTACATAGGAAAACAGGGGACATAAATGATACAATATCCGCCACATCAAAGACCCTTACAATAAAGGTAATCTTCGATCCTCGTCCACCAAAACGCGAAATTCGCTCAATTGTATTTCTCTATCGTGTTCTTACCCATCTTGATTGCTTCAAAAAATCCATAAGAACGTGATTTAAAGATCAACTTATGAAACTTCGAAGCAAACAACCAAAGCTCTTGATACCAATTATTGGGATATTAGTGGTACGTACCCCTTGCAATCAATGGTAAAAACTTGCACACACCTACAAGCAACGATTATATGGGAGAACATACACATGAACACAAGCAATTGTTAACCCAGTTCGTTGAACTAGTCAACTACGTCCGTGGGCATTGCCAAGCCAGGAATATACTAAATATTCTTTCAATATGGTGCCACAATGTGTTCTGGCCCGAAACTATGTTTATATAGGTGTACAAGGGAACCCTAAACCTATTTTGAGTGAAAATCTTGTCAGAATAAGAAACTGGGAAAAAGCTGAAAACTGGGGGCTTTGCGGCCGCCTTTGTCCGCATAGCTACCCCCCCTGTGCGGCCGCCTTAGTCCTCATAGTTTTCAGAGTGTTGCGTTGATTTTCCCTTTGTTCTCCTCCTTTTCCATACTCATTGAGTACTTTGATTCTAACTCAAATTCTCGCTTAGATTAGACTTCCACCCCACAAATGTTCCTCGATGGTTTAGACTCCATAACCCAACAAAATAGTCTACAATCTGCGGAATGTGGATGCATTCTTTCTTGAGAGTTGAGTGTCAACTCTTCATACAAGATAAATTTTGCACTTAAACTTGCTATTGAGTTTTTTTTTTTTTTTTTTTTTTTTTTTTTATAGTTGTCATCTCAATAGTATTAACATTGTATTTGGAGGTTATTTAATTGATTGGACTAAATGGTTTCAATTCTAGCTGTTTCACAAGAGTCGAGATCTCCTATACCACTTTGTATATCTAACCATGTACCACTTGCATTCCAAAGGTTTACATGTTCAAATAATATGAACAAAATGTCAATCCTAATAACTGTGAGCTGTTGGATCACTAGTGGCACAGAGTATGGTACACAAAGTTGTACTGAAGATATGGTCTTGTTTCACAATGCATAAATGGTACCTTGTGTTTCCGTTAGTTGCATGCTTTTTTGGAAACACTATGCTAAACAGTTTCAGTGTCATTTCAGGCCGTAAATTTTAAGAGTTCAGATATATGGGATCATCCAAATAATTCACAGGCAAGCAGTATGCAAATATCCAGGAATACAAACCAGATTATACTTTTTCCATCTTTCTTTTGTTTTTGTTATCCTTTATTTTTCCTCAAGTACTTATTAGGTTTCGATGATAAACCAGATTTGCAATGAAGGCCGCCAAAATGCTCTGGCTGAAATCTTGGAAATATTGACAATTGTTTGCGAGACTCATAATCTTCCTATCGCTCAGACATGGGTACCGTGTAGGCATAGAAGTGTTCTAGCTTCCGGGGACGGCTTAAAGAAGAGCTGCAGTAGCTTTGATGGAAGCTGTATGGAGCAAGTATGCCTGTCAACAACTGATGTAGCTGTGTACGTAGTAGATGCTCACATGTGGGGCTTCCGAGAGGCCAGTGCTGAGCATCACTTGCAAAAAGGACAGGGCGTGGCTGGAAAGGCTTTTGCTTCTCAAAGTTCATGCTTCTGTGAGAATATCACCCAATTTTGCAAAACCGAGTATCCGCTAGTGCATTATGCACGCATGTTTGGACTAGTTGGCTCTTTTGCAATATGTTTAAGGAGCACTTATACTGGTGAAGATGATTACATTCTAGAATTTTTTCTCCCCCTAAATGTGGGAGATTCCGTGGGCCAGCAGACCATTTTAGGATCACTATTGACTACCATGAAGCAGCATTTTCAAAGTCTTCGGATTGCATCCGAGGAAGAAATTTGCGAGATGACATCATTTGAAGTATTTGATGCATTAGCTGGTGGAGGAGATATCGTTGAAGATGCTTCCCTGAATGGGGTCAACCTCGTAGGTGCAGAACAAAGAGACAATCGAGTTACTCGCACAAATGAAGCGTGCAGAGTAAAGACATTGCAACGAGTAAACAGAGTTACTGGCGATGTTCTTAGTTTTGAGGATATCAAGGAACATTTTGGAAGGAAACTTGAGGATGCTGCAGAGAGCTTGAATGGTAAATTAAAGCACATCTCATCTTTTGCTCTTGTTTTTTTCTACTCCCTTTGTCTTGGAAATTTAGTCCCTCTTTCTTCTTTGTTAGTCTCAATGAAACTTGAGAAATAATAGGTTACTTTTAATTATCCTAACGAAAATTTAAGACTTCTTATTGATAATATTTATAAGGTAAAAATGCAAAAAAAAAGTACCTCAATTGGTGACTTTGTGTAGGTTTAGTACCTAATGTCCTTTTTTGTTGTAGGTATAGTACTTCAAATGGTCACTTTGTGCAGCCAAGGTCACTAAGACTAACACCGTCAAAATTTTGGCGTTAAATACCCATGTGCGATACATTTGACTAAATTCTACAAGGGTAAAATTGTCAAATCAATATAAAACTCTTCCCACCCCTCTTCATCTTCTTCCCTTCTTCAACTTTGATGACAACCACTCCTCCCCAAAACAAATCCATTAATTTCTTTCTAATTACACATTCAAATGCCAAAATTTAGTCAATTTATTAAAGATAACATTTGGATCTAACTATAACCACCATCAAACCAGTAGCACTGTCAAACCACCACCATGAGATCAAGAAAAAAAAAACCAAGAACCATAAATTTCAAGATAGACCGATTTCCCCAAACCCATTTTTGCCATCAGATCTGTAAAATTAAGGACAAATAGCACATTAGTGCCCCAAAGTTTCATATGAGTTGCAATTTAGGTCCTAATGTTCCAATTTTAGCAATTTGGTGCCTAATGTTCACATTTTGTGGCGAAATAAGTCTTTTTTGGATGATAATGGATGGAAGCTAACAGAATTCGAGCTTATTTGAAACTTGCATTTCTTACCCATAAAGTTCAATGATTATTTATGTTGACCCCATTTTGTTAAAACTTTACAACTCCTAATATATATATATATATATATATATATATATATATATATATATATATATATATATATATATATATATATATATATATATATATATATATATTATTAATAAAGAATGTATATTTTAATTAACCCCAAAAAAACATAATAAATATCAAAGTAAAATATTGCTTCTCATTTAAAATAATAAATTTTTTGTATAGAAGTGAAAATTATAAAAACAAAAATGCCTTACGCTAAAGTCATTTATAATTCTAAATTCCTTAAGTAAAGGGCTAAAATTATGTTTGAAAAAAAAAAGTAAATGACTAAATTTAGATATTAGGCCATAGATAATAGCCTTAATAAACTTCTTTTAACCTAAATTTGCTTGAAAAGGGAAAATAAAAAATCAAACCTAAAATTCTACCTTCTTCGTCTCCTTCCCCCACCCAACCCACCCACCCACCCACACACACCATCCACCGGCCACCTTCGCATCTCTTCTTCTTCCATACTTTCTCTTACTCCCACAACGCCAACTTGCCTTTCTGGGGGAGAAATGCAATTTTTAAAGAAGCTCGTTAAATTTTTTGTTAATTTCGTTAGCTTCCATCCATGACCATCCAAAAAAGACCCATTTCGCCACAAAAGGTGAACATTAGGCACCAAATTGTCAAAATTGGAACATTAGGACCTAAATTGCAACTCATATGAAACTTTGGGGCACTAATGTGCTATTTGCCCTAAAATTAAAGATAAATTTTGAAATGTTCTTCAATCTTCAGATTTCAACAATGATACTTGGTGGAGTAAATTGCCTATTATTTCATCAAATCCATTTTCGCCATCATATCTCTAGATTTTTTTTTACCTCTTATACTTTCAGTAGCGGCAGAAAGATGGAAGACGGGAGAGACTGAGTCGATCGAGGTTGGAGAAGAAAGGAATCCTGGACTTTGAATTAAACCCTTATTTGTAGAGAGCCTAGATGTGAGTGGGGCGAATATTGAGCAAATTTTTGGGTCTTTTTTACCTTCAGTCAGATTCCGAACTGTTGATTTTTTTGCACATAATATAAGTGGGTTGTGTGGGTGAGTGGGGAGGAGAGGGGCAAATATTGGAGGAAAGGAAGAAGAAGGTTCGGGGGGAGTGGGGTGGGGTGGAGGGTAGGAGTGGCTGCCATTAAAGTTGAAGGAGGGAAGAAGATGAAGAGGGGGTGAGAACAGTTTTACATTGAGTTGACAATTTCATCAGAATTAACCGTTACTAATGGAAAGTTGACAAGAAAAGTTGTGTTTTGACTGATTTTTTTTTGTTGCCAAATTCAGTGAATGAAAATAATAAAAATTTGGTTGTCCCCCTCATGGCATTTAACTGACTTTTCTAACGATTTCCGTCAAAAAGCCCTTAACTGCCGAAAAATTTAGATATTGAGCCCTGATTTAGCGGAAAAAAAAAAACTCAGGCCCCTTTTAGACGCACCCCTGGAGTTCAGGCCCTAATCTGTCATTAACCCTTTTTAATAAGTGTACGAAGTTAAACTAAGAACGGGATGGACGGACCCCCACCCCAAAACCCAAACCCAAGACTTGTTATCCACATGTAATTTACAATAAAATTGAGTAACGAAATCATTCAAATCCAACCCATACTAAAATCATAGATATCATTCTCCCGCACTAGTTCTTCTATCACATCATTCTCCCTTTACTTGAATACTTGCTCCAATAGGAATTAAGCACACTTTGAATTTGACATTTTACATGTGCATCACGTTACTTACATTTTTTTTTTCTTAAAGAAAAGGTGTGCTCACTTTGGATGCGTGTATCAAATGCTACATACATAATTTTTGTTTGGTATATATCCTCTCAAATTGATGTCTCATTTAACTTTTCAAACGATTTAAGGCTACATTGTAAGTTTTTAAAAATTCAGCGGTTTTAAAGTCTTAATTTTTAAAATGGGCCACTTTCTGGCACAAGCAAGAAAAAGAAATGAGACTATTATTTTCGGGAGAGAAATAGTTCTATTTATAAGAGTCTTAAAACTTTTATCTTTTAATCTAAAAGTGTTAAAACTTATATCTTGAATGGATGAGAAATTAAACAATCAAATTATTTTAGATTTACAAACAGTACAAATTATAAAGTTGAATTACCATACTTTCAACAAAAATAAAGAAATATACCATCTTCCCAAATTAATCGTAGATCGCACAATTCGCTAAACGGTTTTTCTAACATGTGCCCTTAGGGCACATGTTAAGTGATTTAAATAAGGAAATCGAAGTGTTTATTAAACTTGCTTTAACTTATTCATTTCCATAATTAACAAAATATATTGTTTATATATGTAAACTTAAATATTTATGGAAGTATAAAAAAGTGTTGAATTCCATATTTAAATCGCTTAACATGTGCTCTTAGGGCACACGTTAGAAAAACCGTTGACTAAAATAAGAGATGTTACCAAATTGCCATGTTACACAACAGAGCTGACGCGATTTTCAAACTGCAGCGGTTCCATTTGCCTATAAAAAGCGAGTGAATCCTCCAAATGCACATTGGTTTCAAAAATGGAGTTCTCTTTCAATTTGATTATCCTCTTCTTCCTCCTCCTCCTCCTCCTCATAGAAATGGGTAGAAAGATTGTGAAAACCTCATCACCAACTCAAAAGAAACTTCCGCCAGGGCCATGGAAGCTTCCCATCATTGGAAGCTTGCATCACCTTGTTGGTTCTTCACTACCACATCATGTTTTCAGAGCCTTAGCCAAAAAACATGGGCCAATCATGCATCTCCAGCTTGGCGAAATTCCAACCCATCATTGGAAGCTTGCATCATCTTGTTGGTTCTTAAATAAATTCATATAAATTTTCCAAACTTCTTGAAAAACAAATACAAAAATTCAAATAAATGTCTATAAAATTCTAAAAAAAGATTATAAAGGACATAATTTGACCATTTTAAACCCACCCCCCCCCCCCCACTCAAACCCAAGACTTATTAAACACATGTAATTTATCTCCAACTCCCTCAAACACCCATAATACTTTTAAATGAGTGTCATACCGGACGGACGTAGCCAAGAATTGAAGTGAGGGGTCAAAATATAAACTTAATTATAACACTTTTTACGTGGTACAAACATAGTTTAATTGGAAAAATTAACATTACGAAACGTGCTTTACTTGTTGAAATAAATTACTCCCTCTGTCTCATTTGAAGCTTCAATATTTTGGTGAGGGCACGCAAAATAAAAGTGATGAGTGTAAGAAGGATTGTGAGAGGGAAAAAGTTAGTGGGTATGACAAGTGGGCCTACAATTTAAATGTGTGAGGGGAAAAAGTTAGTGAGTATGACAAATGGGGCCCACAATTTAAGTACATGTGAGAGGAAGAAGTGAGTGGGTTGACAAGTGGAGTCCACATTTTTTAGTATTTTAGGAAAAGATGAAGCTTTTAATGGGACATCCATTTGGGTAAAATGTGAAGCTTCAAATGGGACGGAGAAAATATATTTATTGCTATTTAAGCATAACAATTTTTTGGGATAAACAAGAAAAGAAAGTTTGACGGTTTCTTTTAAACAGTAGCCGTACATGGTAACTAAATTGCAGAGTTTGTCTTATAAACTCTAGTTTTTTCTAAGTTTAAGGAAAAACCATTTTTGTGCCATTGGCACTAGGGATGGCAATTTGACTGAACCCGATCCGTACCGAAGGTAAATCGATCCGAAAATTTCGGATATGGTTTACATTTTTAAAAATCCGACCGGGTTCGGATCGGATTCGGTAACACCTCTGATCCGATCCGAGATCCGACCCGATCCGATCCGACCCGAACATATTAAGTTTATAAATTTTTACTAATAAACCCCTCATGTTATAAAAGTATACACATCACCCCTCCTTATATATAAGAAAAATCTAGGTTTAGATGTTATTTCCTCCCAACTCGCACAAGTTGTGCGGCACAACAAACGCGAACGGCGAACTCCCCTCTCTCATCGCAATCGCCTCTCTCTCTCTCTCTCTCTCTTTGTGTGCTCCGTTCCCGATCTCGACTCTCTCTCTCGTTTCCAAGCCCCGAGCTTCTCCTTCAATTGTCCATCTCCGCCGTCGCCGTCCAGACTGTTGGGTTTCCAAGTTACATGCGCAGCGGAATTAGCAATCAAAACTTTATGAAACCCAAAGCCATGGATCCGTTCATATGATTAAATCAAATACAACATGATGAATAGAGGAAAAACTAACCCTTGATGACTATGAATTCTAGCTTTGAATTTGGTGGAGAACTTGAAGCTTTATCACGGACAAAATTCACGAACCTTGAAGATGATAAAATTCACCCTCTAGCGGTATCCACACCACGAACGAATATCAAGAAACTTCTTGATCTTGGTTGCTAGACCAAATTATGAAACACACTTTCACAATTTTAATAATGAACTATATGGAACTATTTTGTGAATTATTTTGTTCTTCAATCCAAGATGTCTTGGAACAAAATAATAACTCTCTCAAACTTTTTGGAGGCACACGAAACACTAGGGCTAATGGTCTGGCCGAACTTGGCTTTTTATACACAATTAAGACCTATTCCAAATAGGAATCTTGTGCCAAAAGCCTTCCCAAATCGAATTAGGAAATATTCTGCCGCCTACACCAAGCGCCCGCCTGGTACCAACCGAGCGCCCGCTCGCTGCCAGAAAATCCAGAATTTTCCAAAAATTCCTTTGAGGTCCTTCGACCCTAAATTCCAATACAGTCCTTTTATTTAAGATTCGTTCTATTGTGTGTGACCCTCTAGGATTATACTAAGTTGACAATGGGCTCAAACATGAAACCATAAGATATGATTAGGTTCTAGCAAACCGTCATACCTACCCAAATAGTATAACTAGATACAAGTTCGCATTCCTTTAGAATATGTCACAATCCTTTTGTCCACGATGTCATTGAACACAAGTCATGGTCAAACAGTCAACTTGTCTTGTTCAATACTTTCTCGATTCCGAATATGTTGATAATTCAAATGCTATTGATCCAATCAATCCATTTGAGTCCAGCCGAACATTTCATCAACATCATTCCTTCGAGGGGCCCAAGCTTGACATCTCTCCGTGGAGGGACAAATCCATTTAGCTTATTACTCTTCCCAACGGGAATCCGATTATGCCAATCATACCCTTTATAACTACCGTGTTAAGGTAGCGTTTGAATATGTCAAACACAATGTTCATCAAGTGGAAGACTATAATAACTTCATGTCTAAGGATTCAAATGACATAACTAATATGAGATATATGTACGACATAGACCATGACATAAATCTCATACAGCGGGTCATGTCCAGTAACTTGTTCCAAACAAGTACCCATAAATCTAACATGATCATCCCATGATCATTTAGCCTTTATACTAGTGCTTAACAAGTACTAGGGACGGAGATTATTATAAGTAAACATGAACAACAATAATAATCAAAACATCTCTTTATTGATATGAAATAAATGATAAACATTACAACGTTTGTTAAACGTGCCTAGGGCACCACTACCAACAATCTCCCACTTTCCCTAGGCCCAATCTCCCATGTATCTAATACCCATGGACCTAACATGACCATCATGTTTAGCTTGTGGAAGTCCCTTCGTTAGCGGGTCCGCAACATTGTCATCAGTAGGTACTCTGCATATATTTACGTCTCCCCTATCAACGATCTCTCGAATGATATGAAAACGCCTAAGTATGTGTTTGGATTTCTGATGTGCTCTTGGTTCCTTTGCTTGAGCAATAGCACCATTATTATCGCAATAAAGGTCTATTGGATTAGCAATACTAGGAACCACTTCAAGTTCAGTTATGAACTTCTTAATCCAAACAGCTTCCTTTGCAGCATCCGATGCGGCAATATACTCAGCTTCTGTTGTAGAATCAGCGGTTGTACTTTGCTTGGAACTCTTCCAGCTTACAGCTCCACCATTTAACATGAACACAAAACCCGATTGCGATCGGATATCATCTTTGTCGGTTTGGAAGCTTGCATCCGTGTAAGCATTTACAACGAGATCATCTTCCATTCCTCTATAGACCAAAAACGAGTCCTTAGTTCTTCTCAAGTACTTAAGAATCGCTTTTACAGCTATCCAGTGATTTTCGCCAGGGTCGGATTGGTATCTACTTGTCATGCTCAAAGCATAAGATACATCCGGCCTAGTACAAATCATGGCATACATGATGGACCCAATTGACGAAGCATATGGAACATCATTCATTTTCTCACGCTCATCGTTTGTCTTAGGACATTGAGTCTTGCTTAGAGAAACTCCATGTAACACTGGTAAGGTGTCTCTCTTAGAATTTTCCATACGGAATCTTCTAATGACCTTGTCAATGTATGTACTTTGGCTTAAACCAAGTAGCCTCCTTGATCTATCCCTATAGATCTTAATGCCAAGTATATATGCGGCTTCACCCATATCTTTCATTGCGAAGCATTTTCCTAACCAAGTCTTCACAGACTGAAGTGTAGGAATGTCGTTTCCAATAAGTAATATATCCACGTATAAAATAAGGAATAGCACTGTGCTCCCACTAATCTTCTTGTATACACAAGGCTCATCTTCGTTCTTGATGAAACCAAACTCTTTGACCGATTCATCAAAACGGAGATTCCAACTCCTAGAAGCTTGCTTCAATCCATAGATGGATCTCTGCAATTTGCATACTTTAGAATCTTGTTCAAAACCTTCTGGTTGTGTCATATACACATCCTCTTGGAGTTTTCCATTCAGGAAAGCGGTTTTGACGTCCATCTGCCATATTTCATAGTCATGATATGCGGCAATGGCAAGCAAAATTCTTATAGACTTGATCATTGCTACGGGTGAAAAGGTCTCATCATAGTCAATACCATGAACTTGCCTATAACCCTTCGCTACAAGCCTAGCTTTGTAAGTATGCACCTTCCCATCCATGTCAGTCTTCTTCTTGAAGACCCATTTGCATCCTATGGTTTTTACACCTTCGGGCGCATCAATCAAATTCCAAACTTGATTGTCTTGCATGGATTGCAATTCGGATTCCATGGCTCCAAGCCACTTGTCCGAATCAGGAGAAGACATCGCCTCTTGGTAGGTTGACGGTTCATCATTCTCAATGATTTCTATCTCATTACTATCCGTTACGAGAAATCCATATCTCTCGGGCTCGGATCGTAACCTACCAGATCTGCGAGTTGCTTGTGTATTTTGAACAGGTTCCACAACTCCTTGTGGTTCTTGTTCTTGTTCCACTATTGGTTCAATGTTATTTTCTGGGTCTCGAATTTCTTCAAGATTTATTTTACTCCCACTGATTTCTTTGGAGAGAAACTATTTCTCTAGAAAGACACCAGTTCGGGCAACAAACACTTTGTTGTCCTCACGGTTGTAAAAGTAATATCCTCTAGTTTCCTTAGGATATCCCACGAAAATACATTTATCAGATTTGTGTGCAAGTTTGTCTGAGACAGGTCTTTTGACAAAAGCTTCGCAACCCCAAATCTTCATGAAAGATAAACAAGTTTTCTTTCCGCTCCACATCTCATATGGAGTCTTTTGAACCGATTTAGTTGTAACACGATTTAGTGTGAAAGCAGCGGTTTCTAAAGCGTAACCCCAAAAGGATATTGGAAGATCAACTTGACTCATCATTGATCGAACCATGTCTAACAAAGTCCGATTTCTCCTCTCGGACACACCATTCCATTATGGCGTTCCGGGTGGAGTAAATTGTGAAACTATTCCACAATTCTTTAGATGATCATCAAATTCTTGACTCAAGTATTCTCCAACTCGATCTGATCGAAGTGCCTTAATACTTTTGCCAAGTTGTTTTTCTACTTCATTTTGAAATATTCTAAATATCTCAAATGCTTCACTTTTATGTTTCATTAGGTAAACATACTCAAATCTACTATAATCATCAGTGAAGGTTATGAAGTATTGAAATCCTCCCCTAGCATTGCTACTTAATGGTCCGCATACATCGGAATGTATCAACCCCAATAAGTCGCTTGCCCTTTCACCTAGCTTGGTAAAAGGTGTCTTAGTCATTTTTCCAAGAAGACACGACTCACAAGTATCATATGACTCTAAGTCACATGAACCCAAAAGTCCGTCCCCATGGAGTTTTGAGATACCCTTCTCATTAATATGACCGAGACGGCAATGCCACAAATAAGTATGATTTACATCATTAGGTTTAGATTTCTTATTTACATGATAGACATTGTCATTATTTTCATTCTTGACATCCAAGATATAAATGCCATTAAATGAATTAGCAATACCATAAAGCACATCATTAAAATAAATAGAAAATTTCTTATTCTCAATAAGAAACTTAAAACCTTCATTATCCAAACAATAAATTGAAATAATATTTCTACTTAAATCCGGAACATAATAACAATTTTTCAAAACAAGAATTAATCCGGAAGGTAAAGTGACTTCATAAGTCCCTACGGCTAATGCAGCAACTCTTGCTCCATTCCCCACGCGTAGATCTACTTCACCTTCTTTAAGCAGTCTCCTATTCTTTAGTCCCTGCACATTTAGACAAATGTGAGAACCACATCCGGTATCCAATACCCAAGAATCAGTGGTAGAAAGGAGAATATCTATCATATAGATACCTGAAGTTGACGCAGCCTTGCTGCTCTTCTTCTTCTTTTGCTCTTCCAAGAAAGCCTTGCAATTACGTTTCCAATGACCAATTTCTTGACAATGGAAACAGATTGCATCCTTTTGTGAATCAGGTTTTGCCTCAGAAGCCTTGGCAACCTTTGCGTTGCTTATTTTGGGTTTGACAACTTTTGCCTTACCCTTTCCTTTGGCACTAGCCTTCTTCCCATCATGAACCAAGAGCACGGGAGAACCTTTCTCCACAATTTTCATCTCTGCAGTTTTGAGCATCCCATGCAACTCAGAGAGATTCTTATCCATTCCATGCATGTTATAATTCATCACAAACTGATTATAACTTTTAGGCAATGAATTAAGAATGAGATCCGTGGCTAGCTCCAATGGGATTGGATAGCCAAGTTTCTCAAGGTGCTATACATAACCTTTCATTTTAAGAAAGTGAGGACTCACTTGTTTCCCTTCATTCATTTTACAAGTAGTGAATTCAACAATGGTCTTGTACCTCTCTTGCCTAGCTTGCTCTTGAAACATGGTTCTCAACTCCACGCCTATCTCATAGGCTTCCAAATGTTCCAAACTTTGTTGGAGTTTTGAGCACATAGCAGCAAGCATGAGACAACTTACATCTCTAGAATCATTACGAAGTTTCTTGTAATTGTCTCTTTCTGCCCTAGGGGCAGTAGGCGGTGGTTCAGCAGGGAGAGGCCCATCGAGAATGTACAACTTATCTTCTTGCCTAAAAACGATTCTTATGCTACGGATCCAATCCATAAAGTTAGTACCATTCTCTTCGAGCTTATCCTTCTCAAGGATCGATCGCAACGACATTGATTGAGTGTTATTAGTCATTATCTACAAATATGCAAAATTTCCAAAATTTAATAAGTACCAATTTTCATTAAAGAAATAAATAATGTATTTTTCAAACAAAATACTCCCACTAAATTATATAACCTTCATATACATCCAATGTATAATATAATTTAATTGGGCTAAGATCCAACTTTAATTTAACTTTTGAGTCCACGGAGGCGGACCGCTCAAAACTAAATTAATTAGGTAGACAATCATGTCAATCATATCCCATATGATTCTTAGATCCTTTTATGAGATTCTTTGAGAAATCCAATTTCAAAAAGCATGTTTAATCTCATCTTTTGCCTAGGCTCAAAACTGTTTTGACGCCTAATTAAGTCCAACCATTTTAAACGCATAAGAACCATTCAATTTAATGCACCTTACGGAGGCAAGCCCACATTAAACTAATGAACCTCATCTTGCTCATACATGAATAAAACTAATGCACTTCGCGGAGGCGAACCCACATCAAAATCACTCATGTACAAACAAGTGTTTTATTCATGGTATGGCAAAAAAATGACTTAAAACTTTCTTTGAAGGTTCATCACATATAGCATATAACACATTTATGAGCACATAATATAAACATGTTACACATCAAGTTTAGCCACTAAATTAATCTCCATTAATTTAAGCATGATATTTATGTGTCATTAGTTTCTCTATAATTATGAGGATGAGACTATTTCAACTTTGGTTATTATCTCCAAATCAAGACAAAAATAAGTGCGGTCGAACTAAGCCATTAGGCAACCACAATCCCGCACTAATTCAAGAAATCAAGAAAGTAGTCCATGTGGCCGAAACTAAGCAATAGATGGTCTCGATGAACGTAGGCCAATTGCATCCACAATTCCACATGGATCTCCAAACTTTGAATCAAGAACTTTGTTTCTCAATATTAGCAATTATGAACTCTTCATAATTCTAACTTCGTTTTATCTTTAAAACTTTGATTGCGATCAAGTTTGAGAAACACAATCTCGATGAACACAGATTAGCCATCCAAAACTTGAACCAATCTAGGAATCAGAAGACTAAAACAAATAGGAAAATCAAACCACAAAATTCACACACAAACCAACTACCCAAAACCCATTCCAGATCAGTAAGTCTGGACTGGTTCTGTTACTGGTTTTGTTGCATTTATCGAAAATTCCATATTCAGATTTTAACCAAAATCAGAATAGATTCTGACGAGCGAGCGCCCGCCTGGTCTTGACCGAGCGCGCGCCTGAAGCAAGCGGCCGCCTGGTCCCCAGCGAGCGGGCGCCTGTTTGGTCAGAATGGTACAGAATTTTAAAGTTCAAAAATTTTGTCTCAAAATTATTTTTCCCTTGATTATTAAAACTTTGATCTGATAAAAAATTAATAATCGAAATAATTCAGAATCCATCATAATATTAATTGCGATTGAATCGTGCGATTAAACTTGCAAAACAATAAACCACATAAAATCACATAACACATAAACATCATATATTCCAATATTCATATCATGCAAGGCACATAAACAATTTATATACACATAACATGATCTAGGTATTGAAATAATCAACATGAACGGGGCTCTGATACCACTGTTGGGTTTCCAAGTTACATGCGCAACGGAATTAGCAATCAAAACTTTATGAAACCCAAAGCCATGGATCCGTTCATATGATTAAATCAAATACAACATGATGAATAGAGGAAAAACTAACCCTTGATGACTATGAATTCTAGCTTTGAATTTGGTGGAGAACTTGAAGCTTTATCACGGACAAAATTCACGAACCTTGAAGATGATAAAATTCACCCTCTAGCGGTATCCACACCACGAACGAATATCAAGAAACTTCTTGATCTTGGTTGCTAGACCAAATTATGAAACACACTTTCACAATTTTAATAATGAACTATATGGAACTATTTTGTGAATTATTTTGTTCTTCAATCCAAGATGTCTTGGAACAAAATAATAACTCTCTCAAACTCTTTGGAGGCACATAAAACACTAGGGCTAATGGTCTGGCCGAACTTGGCTTTTTATACACAATTAAGACCTATTCCAAATAGGAATCTTGTGCCAAAAGCCTTCCCAAATCGAATTAGGAAATATTCTGCCGCCTAGACCAAGCGCCCGCCTGGTACCAACCGAGCGCCCGCTCGCTGCCAGAAAATCCATAATTTTCCAAAAATTCCTTTGAGGTCCTTCGACCCTAAATTCCAATACAGTCCTTTTATTTAAGATTCGTTCTATTGTGTGTGGCCCTCTAGGATTATACTAAGTTGGCAATGGGCTCAAACATGAAACCATAAGATATGATTAGGTTCTAGCAAACCTTCATACCTACCCAAATAGTATAACTAGATACAAGTTCGCATTCCTTTAGAATATGTCACAATCCTTTTGTCCACGATGTCATTGAACACAAGTCATGGTCAAACAGTCAACTTGTCTTGTTCAATACTTTCTCGATTCCGAATACGTTGATAATTCAAATGCTATTGACCCAATCAATCCATTTGAGTCCGGCCGAACATTTCATCAACATCATTCCTTCGAGGGGCCCAAGCTTGACATCTCTCCGTGAAGGGACAAATCCATTTAGCTTATTACTCTTCCCAACGGGAATCCGATTATGCCAATCATACCCTTTATAACTACCGTGTTAAGGTAGCGTTTGAATATGTCAAACACAATGTTCATCAAGTGGAAGACTATAATAACGTCATGTCTAAGGATTCAAATGACATAACTAATATGAGATATATGTACGACATTTGACCATGACATAAATCTCATACAGCGGGTCATGTCCAGTACCTTGTTCCAAACAAGTACCCATAAATCTAACATGGTCATCCCATGATCATTTAGCCTTTATACTAGTGCTTAACAAGTACTAGGGACGGAGATTATTGTCGCGACCCCGACCCCGTGGGCCGGGAACTCGCGAGCTGGACGTCGACTTAACACACAAATACTAAAATACTGAAGATAAAAATTCCACTTTTATACCCAAAAGGTTTAAAACAAAGTTTTAGAAATCCAAGTTTAACAACGACAACATACTAAGATCCACAAGCTCACACCAAAATACAAAAGATTAAAATCTTAATGACGTCATTGTTGGTAAAACTATCCCCAAAGGTTATACATTTAAATAATGCAAACCTATCTATAACAACCTGCCCAAAATCTCAATCCTCTCGACGTCCTCCTCGATCCGCAAATCCTAGTCCTTTCCTCCTGGGGGGGGGGGGTTAAGGAAAAACAAAGATAAAAGAAAGGGGGTGAGATAAATCTCAGTAAGTTACTAATGCAACTACATGACATGCTAAGATGCAATAGATAAAGATAATAATCTCACATATCACGTAGCAAATATCATTTAACAGATAGCAGCGGAAATAAACAAGTAACAAAGGATACTGAGCCAAGGTTTCCCCAATAAAGGATATAACAATCTGATCAATGACGATAGGGCCGCATCGAAGAGCAGCATCAATAAGCAGCATCAAAGAGCCGATAAACCAATCAACGATAGCAGCATAAGAGCTGAAGAGAAAACCCGGTACCGGAACCAATAACCAACGATAACTGAGTATACGACACAAAGTCGCAACCCCTTATAATAGCTAGACTGTTCCCAAGAAATGAGCTAGCTCATCTCACATCCAAGGCCAATCTGGAGGAGGGAAATAATGGGGCAAAACAATGGTCAACATTATAATGGACTCGGCTCATTGCCATTATAATCTATTCCATCGCCCGACACAACCACAAATACCAGCTGGACATTTAAATAAATGCCAAGTAATAAAATACTAGCACAATAAACAACCACTGATTCCAAAGTAGGGAACCACTCCAAATAATTCACCAAAACGGAGCATCAATCCAACAATACATCAAAAAGATGTTTCAACAAACCCAAACCATTTTTAATCGAATTCCATAACACAATCGATCACAAAGGGATCAATCTCGAACACTAAAGTATTCCACAACATTAACTTAAGTCAACTAGGGTGATACTTCGAGCCTAGATCGGGCTGACTTCGAAAAACAATCAAAATAAAGACCTTCAGTTCAGCTAACATGGGCGGTCGCCCAAAACCACCATGGGCGGTCGCCCAAAACCAAGTTTCAAAACCAATCAAACTGATGACCTGGGCGGTCGCCCAAGCCAAAAGTGGGCGGTCGCCCACAACCCTTGTTCTGCCGGAATTCGGCAAGGATGAACTGGGTTCTTCCATTATCTTTACCAAAACTCAACACAACCAAAATCCAACACCCCAACTAGCATATTAAGGTACTAGAACAACTTATGAGTCTAAAATGACTCATATAACATCATCTAATCAACCTCAAATCAAGAAAAGATTCAAACATCAAATTTTCACAAAAATGGATAAAATGCAAATAAATTCCAAATCAACCCAAGAAGCAATATATATCAACTAGAGCATCAAATGGGCTAAGGATGAACATTTTTAGCATAAATGGGGGAAAAGTAACTTACTTGGATTTTATCACAGTTGTCGGAATTCGAATTTTCTTTGTTCTCTACGATCCTATCGACGATCTAAACATTTTTCGTATAATGAGAAATGAGAAACAAAGACTAGAAGATGGTCAATAAGAAGAGAGAGAGAGAAGTTTCTTACCTTCACCAATGGCTATGGAGAGAGAGAAATGACTGGGAATGAAAATGGTGAGGTGAAAGTGAGGGAGGTGAGGGGAAAAGAGGGAGTAAGTAGGATGATAAATTAGAATTTACACATAGACCCCCTCCCCTACACACTAACACAATAATCTTATACTCCCCACTAACAACTAAGACCCAACACTCCACACTAGCACAAATAACCAATTAAATGCTAGGCATAAAATATTATGAAACACAAAATGCACACATAATTATTTAAATAAATAAATAATTTAAATAAATAAATAAGAAATAAATAAATAATTAAATATTTATTTATTACAACGAAAATAGAGGCGGGTTTTCGGGTCGTTACATTATTATAAGTAAACATGAACAACAATAATAATCAAAACATCTCTTTATTGATATGAAATAAATGATAACAATTACAACGTTTGTTAAACGTGCCTAGGGCACCACTACCAACACAGACCTGCAATAATGAAGCCGCCGTCACCATCGCCGTCCAGACCTGCAACAATGGAGCCGCCGTCATTCAACTCCATCTCTCCTATCTCCGGTAAGTACATAAAATTCTTTACTTACCTATATAATGAGTTACAGATTATCATGAAATTAGGGTTAGGTGAAATCAATTTGTGGTTGGTTGTTGATTGATTTGAATTGGGGTTTAATGGGAACCGGCAATTAGGGATTCTTTGTGATGGAAAAGAGATTTCTCAATTTTTTTTTTTACTGTCTCGGCTCTGATCCGATCGGGTTTCAGATCGGGGCTCGCATCAGTCGGTTTCGGATCGGATCGGATTCGGAAAAGGGGTCTAAGTGTTCGGATCGGATTCGGATCAGGCCTGATCCGATCCGAAACCGACCCGTTGCCATCCCTAGTTGGCACTTAAACACATACTCCTTCCGTCCCACCACAATTGCTATTAACTTTGTAGGCACAATAATTAAGAAAAAGAAGTAAATGTGTGGTGAAAAATGAAGAGAGAGAATGAGTGGTGTAAATAGTAGTGTTAGTTGAATAAATTGTGTGGTTGAAAATGAAGAGAGAGAATGAGTGAGGTTAAATAGTGGGGTTGGTTGAATATAAATATAATAAAACATTTCCTTTTTGGGCAGTAGCGATTGTGGTGGGACGGACCGAAAAGGAAATTAGTAGCGATTGTGGTGGGACGGAGGGAGTATATACTGACTTTCCACGCTCCATATCTTCCCTACACTAACACTAGCATTATTTTACAAAACACTGACACTCTTTTTCGCTAACACTTAATAATACATGAACTTTCACTTTTTACACTAGTACATTTTTACGTTTATACTGACACTTTTTTACTCTGGCACTTAATAATATATGGACTGACACTCTTTACACTAAATCTGGCACTTTTTGACACAAACACCGACACTTTTTTTTACACTGGCACATTTTTAACTAACACTGACACTTTTTTACACTAATATTGACATTTTTTTTACATACACTGGCACTCACTAATACTAGCACTGAGATTATTTTTCCAAACATTAACCCCCATACTGGAAAATCGACCAAAGTGATTGAGATTTTTGAGGAGTTAAAACTCGAAAAAAGATATAAACCCAGATGAGATAACGTTTATTAACGTACTATCCGCTTGTTGGCATAACAAATTGCCATTAGAGGTTGCGAATGAGTACTTTGAATCAATGAGAACAGAATACAAGATTAATCCGATGGCTGAGCATTGTTCTTGTCTCGTTCGGCTAGGGTTTGACTCGTGTGGGATGGTTTGGAAGGCGTTACTTGGTACTTGTGCAATTTCTGGTGGTATGGAAGTGGCTGAGATTGCAGCTGCGAAATGATTGAACTGGAAGGAGATAATGAGTATGTGTATGTTAAGGCGAGTTGAATCGAAAATTGTTCAAAAGTTTGTGAGTACATACAATGATCACTCAAACAGTCAAGCAACCTAGAATTCAACACTGTGCAAAAGTTTTGGAATAAACATTCGGAAGAAGCAAAACTTATAGAAGGGGTGCGGGGAGAGATTTATTTGTTTGCTAATTTTGATCAAATTTCGATTGAATTTATAGCAATAAAAAATAAATGAAACTATCACAGAGGAAGAGGAGAACGTATCGATTGTAACTCATGAAATTTGATCATGGACACATATGCATGACTTTTTGGGTTCAAAATAACATGAATTTGTACTTTATATTTGCACAAAATTAACTTCATACTAATGAAGTGGGTGGGCAGGGGCGGATCTTACGTTGTAGGAGCGGGTGCACGTGCACCCGGTCAACCAAAATTTTTAATTAATTTTTTTTTACTAAGTGCACCCCCAAAAAAAATGAGTTAGAGTATTAAATTAACTACATGGGATGTGAACTTAGTAAAAGGATAAGAAACATATTTGTGTTTTACGGGAGAGGAAGTAAACAGAGGCCGCAAAATTCAGTTTGCAAACACGGAGGAAAAGGAAAGGAGTGCCGACTGCCGAGTGCGCTGTTGTGCGGGCGGGCGACGAAATCAATAGAGAGAGTCGATCGGAAATCCGCAAAGCATTATTCTCAATCATTCACACTCTTGTAAGTATCCTCAAATCCCTCATCTTATTATCTTTCTCTGGATTGTTGTAAATTGAAATCTAGGGTTTGAATATTATTTTGGGGCTTTGATTTTTTTCTTCAAATTTCATGGGTGATTTCAATATGAGTGTTTATTAAATGTTTGACTTTAAATATATATGTGTTTGAATGGTTATTTCATTGATTTTTTGTAGGATTGTTGGTGTTTTTGGTTGATTATTGAATATGGACAAATTTCTTATCAAAAGGAAAAAAATTGGGGATGGTGAAACTAGTTTTGGGGTGGGTAATTCTAGTAGTGCTAGTGTACCAAGTCAACAATCGGTCCCCGTGATGGCTTCTTCTAGTAAAGAATTTGTTGATTTGAATAGTCTTCCTTCGGATCCCGCATTTAGAAAAAGGATTTCTGAATATCATCCAAATCAAGTAGATGATATTAGAAGATACTATATACAAAAGGGTCCTTGTCAACCTATCGGTCATGTTTTTCCTCAAAAAATGATTGGAACTAAAATGCGTCGCTTTAATCCAATGTGGTTTGATTGTGCACCCGGTGGTTAGAAATCCAAGATCCGCCACTGTGGGTGGGTGCTATTATATACTCCCTCCGGACTCAATTATAAGCAACAAAAGTGGGGTTTTTTTGGACCTAAATATAAGCAACTCTAAGGGATTTCAAGACTATTTAATACTTTTGTTCCAAATATACCCCTAATAATTCATTCACTTTTCATTAATGTGTTAGAGTAATGCAGTTCATTAATTAAGGTTATTTTAGTCATTTTTGCTATTTTTTTTGTAAAATCAAGATGATTTAACTACTTTAACTAATTTCTTAATCTGTGTGAAATCGGTTACTTTTGCTTATAATTAAGTCCGGAGGGAGTAACTTGCAATTGTTTCCTCAATTGCCGATGTGGGACTTTGGATTGTACCCTAACAATCCTCCCCTCAAACTAAGGACCACAGCGAAAGCTCAAGACTCAATCCATTCGCAAATGTCGCACACAAGGGGAACCCCACCAATATAAAACACACACGGTCAACTTCCCAAAAGGCCTCATACTAATGAAGTGGGTGGGTGCTATTATATATCTTGCAATTGTTTCCTCAATTGCCGATGGGGGACTTTGGGTTGTACCCCAACAAAGTTTTCTAAGAGAGACTAATACCTAACTCAACAAATTGCACATATTGCAAGTTTTATCTGATTTCTCATGAAATAGCGTATGGTTAATGAATACTCCCTCCGTCCCAATTTAAAGTTCTTAGTTTGACTTTGCACGGAGATTAAGAAAAAGTAAATGTTGCGAGTATAAAAAGTAAAGTGGGAGAAAGAAAGTGGGTAGGGAGTTTTTGTTGTGAGAATGACAAGTGGGTCTCACTTTCCATTTTAGGTAATAAAGCAAAGTAAAAACCTTAAATTGGGACAAACTAAAAAGGAAAGTAAGAACTTAAAGCAGGACAGAGGGAGTAGTACATTTTGTCTTGATTAATGTCCTGATTAAGTGATTTTTGTAAGGACATGGCTTGCAACACAAGTCGTTTAGACTTCCATTCATAAAGTTATGATTATAATATTAATTTATAAAGTATAGTTGATAATAAAATGTGTAGAATTCCTGGATATATATTACCTAATTGTGATGGGCAAAAGGGTAATTTATTATCATAAAGCTTGAAAGGGTGTGGTCCCTAAATGAAATGTCACCAAGTCTACTATATAAAGGGCATTCCATCAACCCTTAAGACTAATCCATTTTTCATTAGTACTCTCTCCATAAATCTTCATTAAGTGTTAAAGAAGTAAAAGAGGAAAGACATTCATCATTTAGAAGAGCATTCACCCTACTTGTTCTTCATCTTCATTTCTCCCTATCATCATCTATGGATTCAACAGGTATTGTTCTTAAACGCTTCCGCTTCATCTCTTCCTCAATCCTATTCTAAAGTGAGTGTGGCATTCAGGGATTAAAATTGTTCCAACAATTGGTATCAGAGCCCCGCTCATTTTGTTTGAGATTGAGTTCTTTAAAGAAAGCCTTAAAACGCTTTACATTGATTCTTTTTTCTGTTGAATCGTTAAGGTTATTTGATGTTGATTAGGGACTCTAATTAGTTCATAGAGCACTAATAATCATCATCTAAAATTCAGAAAAGGTTTGAAAGTTTTTCATTAAAACTAAATGGTTCAAGTGTGACTATCCCTTTATAACATGGTTTTATGTTTTCGTGCATACCATGTAGATCTACTCACTTGATTCCATTAATTTTAAGGCAAGATTATCCCTAAATAACATGGTTTTATGTTTTAAGGACATACCATGGGGATCTACTTGCAATTCTTTGATTTTGAGGAAAATTTAGACAAAAATTCAGAAGTGCAGATTGTTTGGCACGGTCGTGCTCTTTTGTTAGGCACGGCCGTGCGCCTCAATTACCTTGAACCGGTGTGTACAGTGGTGCCGGTCCGGACGGGTGTGTTGTTTAAACCGGTCGGACCGTTTCGTTTGGCACGGTCGTGTCTATTATTTGGCACGGTCGTGCCATCTGCACCGTGAAAACATGTTTTTTCCCATATTTTGACACGGTCGTGATCTTTGTTTGGCACGGTCGTGCTAAGTATGTTGAAAGAAAATCAAGTTCTGCACTATTTTGTTGTTTTCTCTTGAACAAAAAAAAAAAAAAAAAAAAAAAAAAAAAAAAACATTCATTTTTCAAACCTTAAAGCCCTGCTTAATTATATGCTTTGACAATTTTATTCATTGTTTAAATAATATTGTCGCCTAAGTGATTTACGTTATTTAAACCCTTAAATTGTAAAGTGTTGGATGTTTAAGTTAATATGTGAATGACTTGAATTTTCCAAAGAAGATCTTGATATTTGACTAAACTTAGGCATTCATGTGGTAACAAATAAAATGAACATTAGGATATTTTCTTAGGTACTTATGTCGGCCCAAAGGAAGATTAAGTATTTATTAAAATATAAGTTCAAATTACTTGTTACCTAAGGCAATCATTTATGAGTCAACTCGCAATCCAAAGATTAGTTTTGATGTCATGTTGATTGTCTTATTGATGGATTTCGTTGATATAATTAATCATTTTTCATTTTGTAGTTTCTTATCATGTTTTGTTTTCATTCTTTTTTGTTCTAAAAAAAACCCAACAGATTTACTTATTGCTTCATCCGTGATTACTGCTATGAGTACTTTACCGATGCTTAACGGGATTAATTTTAAAACTTGGAAAAATAAATTAATGATGATCTTAGGCTATATGGACATAGATCACGCATTAAGGGAACCGTTTCCCTTCCTCTTTCTGATATAAGCACTCAAGAAGATTGCTTAAATAATGAGAAGTGGGAACGCTCCAACCGCGTGAGCCTAATGATCATGAATATAGTTGTCCCGGAGACCATTTTGGACGGTGTCTCCAAGGACGTTGATGCTAAAACATTCATTGATATGATTGAGGGATGTTTGGCATCTACCTCTTCTCATGGGACAAAAAGAAGAGGGAAGGACATTGCGGTTGCAAGTAAAAAGAAGCGTAAGGGATCATCTAATGATCATGAAGAATGCTTCTTTTGCAAGGACCTCACTCACATGAAGTACGACTGCCCTAAGTATCACGCTTGGCGTGCTAAGAAAGGTATGTCATTTGATATTGTTTGTGATAAAGGCTAATATGGTTTCATTTCCTACATATACATAGTGGTTGAATTCTGTTACAACAACTCACATAATGAATGTCTATGTAGGGTTGCCTGAAATACCGAAATCCTGGAGAAGATGAAGAATCATCTATATGGAAGCTGGGATCTGGTTGAAGGAAAAGGCATCGGAATCTTATAGGATATTGTTAAAAGTACTTAGTATTATTTGTATAAATACTACATTTAATGTATCGTCATTTGGACGGAATTTGATATATATCACAATTTTGAATAAAGAATGTTGTTTTGTTCATTTTAATAAATGTGATTTTATTTTATTCCAAGGTTGATGGTACTAGTACATAATCAGGTAATCTTTAATTACTTGACATTATTTACACAATATATAAATTCCATAAATAATGACACCAAAGTGGTAAAAGCAAAAGTTATCAAGTAAAGTTTATATTTTATGAAGGCATAAGCGTTTGGGTCATATTTTCGAAAGGAAACTGATAAGCTTATGTTAAAGGATATCTTAAACAAACTTGATAATTTGGAAAATACTTTTGCATTAAATGCCTTAAAGTAAATTTACAAACATTGTAGTATTCTCGAGAGCATCAAGTGTCTCAATGAACTAATGCATTCAGATATTTGTAGGCCATTAATTATTCCTTCATGGAAAAGGTCAACAATAGTTATTATGTTCAAAATGACTAAACTCTTAGTTTGAATACATTTATTTGCTTCATAAAATATTGAGTTTTGACGTTGTAAAAGTCTTATAAAGACAAAGTTGGAAATCAACTTTGAAGACTATTAAGAACATTAGAGTCATTCATGATGGTGTATACATCTTTGGAATGATTGTTATAAGGAACAACGTCTAGGTCCTTTTTACTCGCTATTTTGAAAGAGTGTGGGATTATCTCTCTCTACATTGAGCCGGGTACGCCTAGCATGAATATTGTAATAGAAACATATTGAAATCCTTAAGGATATGGCAATAAGTATGTTTTATACTTCTCTTACCTCACTCATTATGGGCGATACGCTAAAACCGCAACCTTTATTCTCATTAAAGCTCCCTCTAAGGCTACTAATATAAACCCTTAATGATTTAAGGATGCGTTCCTTATTCATCCTTAAACCATATTCATTTATGGGGTTGTCTAGCATATGGATAGACTTTATAAGTCTACTAAGGGCAAGTTAGACGTAAGATTATTAGTAGTTATTCATGGGGTAAGCAGAGAAAACTAGGGGATATATAAATTTTACAACCCGAAAGTTAGAACGTTTTGAAAAACGAGAAATGCTAGGTTCTTTTAAGGATATTGAATTTAGTGGGAGAATTTGGAGTAATATTTTGAATTTGAAAAGGAAGAGGAATTCATTTATATGGAATCCATTTATATACCACTTCCTATAGTTCTAATTGGATATCAAGTTTTGTACTTGACATTCAAGAAGAACATACAATTCAAAATAAATATGATTTCCCTATAAATATTGAACAACATGGAAATGTTGATCATAAGAAGGAAATTCAACAACCTCAAAATTAGTAAGAACCGGTGCCCTTATAGAGATCAAATAGAGTAAGAAGGAATGCAATTCCGGATATTCATTAAGTGTATCTTGTCGAGAATAAAGGACACTTAGGTATAGTTGGAGATAATCTATTTATCTTCCATAAAACCATCAATAGTCCTAATTCTCATAAGAAGATTAATGCCATTAATAAAGAGTTACAATCTTTTGAAAGATAACAACGTTTGGGATCTTATTTCATTACATAAGGATGTGAAACCTATAAATAGGTCTCTAAGACCTAAAATGATTCACAAAGTAATGTTGAAAGATATGAAGCCCATCCAGTTGCTAAAGATTTTAACTCATAAGAAAGGTATTGATTATAAAGAAAGAAACACTTTTCTGGTATCTTCTAAAAGCTCCTTAGGATCATTATGGCACTAATAGCACCTTTGATCTTAAGCTTCATTAAATGGATATTAGAGAAAACTTTTCTTAATGGAGACATTAAAGAAACTATCTATATGGAGAAATTCATTTATGAACTTAAGTAAAAATTCTCATTAATGGTATTTAGAATTTAACCAAGTCATTCTTTCATTTGTTTTGAAATGAATCTTGGTAAATATTAAGTATACCATAAGTTCAGTGGGAGTAAATTTATAATTTTGGTCTTATATGTGGATGATATTTTGCTTGCTAGTAATGATATAAACCTTATTAAGGAAACTAAGAAATTTCTTATTTGAAATGAAAGATCTTGGTAAGGCATCTTTGTATTAAGAATCCAAATTCACCGTGATCACTCACGAGATGTTTTAGGATTATCACAAAAGGCCATATGGAAAGGTATTACAAAAGGTTTAGCATGCAAAACTGTAAACCACATGACACCCCTAATTTAAAGGAGACATTCTTAGTCTCAAACAGTGTCCTAAAGGTAAAATTTTGAATCCAAAGTATATGAAAAATTCCCTCTTTACATCAGCAGTAGGAAGCTTAATGTATACGTAAATCTTACATTTAACGTTTGGATGCTTTGTCAATACCAAAGCAATCCGGAAAGAACATTAAGTAGCAGCCAAAAGAATGATAGAAGTATTTACAAAAACACTAAAGAACTACATGCCTATGTTTTAAAGTCGGATCATCTTGAGATCATTAGGTATTCCGACATTAGTTAAATATATGGCTGCATATGTTTTAATGGACTGTAATTTGTCAAAACAAGTGTCGAAAGACCAATTAAGAAATGACTATCAGGTAGCAGTTCTGTACTCTAACAAGAGTTTATGGATTTAGACATTAATTATCTTGTTATAAAGAAAAGAGTACAAAATGAACGAAAGGGATACAACTTATAGAAACAAACTCTATTTAAAGGATCCATTTATAAAAAAATTATCATCTTCAGTGTTTCACGAGCATGTTGCTCATATGGGTGTAACAACTTTTGATAACATTTAGTATAGTGGGAGTTTGTGTTGTTCTTTCATTAGTTGTTCTATTATTTAAAGTTTTGATCTCATTTGGTTAAGTTGGACTAGTTGGAAGAATATGTATATATTCATTATGATTCCATGCTACACATCTATACTTTTGATCTATGTCATTTAGTTAGATTTGTATACGTGATTATTGTGGGTTTAGTTGCGAATCAATTACAACGACTGCCCCTTTAGTCCTATACTTGTATGGCTAATGGACGAGATTGTTATAAATAACAATAAAGTGCGCACGTAAGGGTTGTCATTTGTGTTATGTTCATAATTTAAAGGAAGGACTTTGTTTTGCAACCCAAGTGGGAGATTGTAAGGACATGGCTTGCAACACAAGTCGTTTAGACTTCCATTCATAAAGTTATGATTATAATATTAATTTATAAAGTATAGTTGATAATAAAATGTGTAGAATTCCTGGATATATATTACCTAATTGTGATGGGCAAAAGGGTAATTTATTATCATAAAGCTTGAAAGGGTGTGGTCCCTAAATGAAATGTCACCAAATCTACTATATAAAGGGCATTCCATCAACCCTTAAGACTAATCCATTTTTCATTAGTACTCTCTCCATAAATCTTCATTAAGTGTTAAAGAAGTAAAAGAGGAAAGACATTCATCATTTAGAAGAGCATTCACCCTACTTGTTCTTCATCTTCATTTCTCCCTATCATCATCTATGAATTCAACAGGTATTGTTCTTAAACGCTTCCGCTTCATCTCTTCCTCAATCCTATTCTAAAGTGAGTGTGGCATTCAGGGATTAAAATTGTTCCAACAATTTTCTCCCGGCTAGCAATTACTTGCATGCATTTGCCCAACTTATGCACTATGGGTAGCCTATGTATGACTATGTAATGACTATGTAATGACTATGTAAAACTAACCTTATGGGTTGAGCTACACTGTAACATTTTGGGTTGAATACACCGTTTGATGACAGCCAACTCTTTGCACCTTGTGATTGTGATTGCTAATAAATTTATCTTGTTTATTTAAAAAAATAAAATTTGGTACTTCCTCCGGTTTAAAATATCTGTTTTTTTTTTCATTTGCATAATTTTTAAGAAATGTAATAATCATCATGACTTAGTGACAAAAGTTCCAACTTTACCTCTATTAAGTGTGGAACTTTCTTACATTAATGTCTCATACTAAGATAATTAATAAAAGAGAACAAGTTTCAATACAAGGATAAGAGAAACATTTATCTCAAAAATGATAATTATTTTGGACCAAAATTTTGGTCCAAAAGCGACATTTATTTTAGACCGGAGGGAGTAATAAATTTATGTTGTTTGTTTTAAAAAACAAGATAAATTTATTACACACTCACCACAATAAATTTTCACATACAACAAAATTGAATCCAACACATACTAAAGTCATCGATATGATTATGATTCTCCCGCACTACTTCCTCTGTCACATCATTCACTTGCTCCAATAGGAAGGGCACTTTGATTTTGATATTTTACATGTGCATTAGGGGTGTCATGGTTCGGGCCAGACCGCGGTTCGGGACCGAACCGAACCAGACCATACGGTCTGGTTCGGTTTAGCAATCATTTCGGTTCATCTGTAAAATTGCCAAACCGTGTGGTTCGGTTCGGTCTGTGGTCTGGACACTCTAGACCAAACCGAACCGAACCAAACCAAACCGATGCAGACCGAACCATGAGACCGAACCGTTAGACCGAACCGCTAGACCGAACCACAGACCGAACCGCTGAACCGTGAATAATGACCGTAGGATTTTAAGTTAAATTAATATCCACCGTTAGATTTAGAAAACCTAATATTAGAATCACATCTCTTTGTATCTCACTTTCATTCTTTCATTTTCACGCCGCAAACCTGCCAGACGACCACATACGGCTCTCGTCGTCTCTCGTCTCGCTCCCTTCACAAAATCGACGGCGACGCACTCAATCTTCCTCTCTTTCTTCGTGGTCCGCCCTCACACTAGCTCCGGCCGGCTATACTATTTTCCGTTGTCCGATTGATTTTTTTCGATTTTCCATAGTCAAACCCTAACCCCTCGAGGCTCGAATATGGATGATGATAATGTTAATCGAAGTCAAAGTCAGGTACGTTTTTTCCTGTAAACATTTACTTTGGTTTGATTTTTTTTTTGGGTACAGTCTTTGGTTTGATTTTGCGGAATATATGTATAAATTTGTTATTATAGTTTCAAGAATAGATATTATTTAATGCATCTTTATTCTCTTATGTGTTTATAGGTTGAAATGTCAAACTGAGGAAGAAGGTAACCCTACGTCTTGAAGAACAGAACAGCCTCCATGGATACATATCAAGGTGTGCGCCCCTTCTCTCCTATTCCTCTGTGAACTTTTCCACCTAAATCAGTCTATTTTGAAAATTACATAAGTCTGGACTGTGGTCTGGACCGTGGTCTGAACCGTGGTTCAGACCGTAATTCAGACCGTCAGTTCAGACCGAACCGAACCAGACTATAGCGGTTTGGTTCGGTTCGGTTTGAAAGTTTTTATGGTTCGGTTCGGTCTGAGATATCACCAGACGATACCTAGTGGTTCGGCCTCTAATTTGTCCCAGACCGAACCGAACCGAACCGTTTACACCCCTAATGTGCATTACATAGCTATCAACTATCCAAATATCCATCATTTCATCTCATAATTACTTATACTATTGTAAATATACAATTAAAAGATAATGTTTGCTGTAGGTAAAATTAGAAACTTAAGAAAAATGTGCACAAGCAAAAGGAAGGAATATTGTTTCCTAATAGAGATGTGATCCAATGCAATAATTACTTACCTTTTTTTTTTTTTCTTAAAGAAAAGGTGTGCTCACTTTGGATGCGTGTACCAAATGCTACATAACATGATTTTTGTTTGGTGAGATAATATTTAATGGGAAATAATAAAGTTACAAAAGATGGCTACAAAATGTGGCTTACAAAATGAGGTGTCATAATTGTGTTGTTGTTTTTAATTAGAGTATGTCGGGTCCACTATCAATGTAGCCACTAAAATATCTCCACCACATCTTGTATCTTTCATTTTGTAAACTTTTTTTTTGTAAGTCTAGCATTGCCCATATTTCATTCGTCTCAAATTGATGTCTCATTTAATTTAATTTTCAAACAATTTAAGGCTACATTGTAAGTTTTTAAAATTCAGCGGTTTTATAGTCTTAAGTTTTAAAATCGGCCACTTTCTGGCACAAGCAAGAAAAAGAAATGAGACTATTATTTTCGAGAGAGAAATAGTACTTATAAGTGTCTTAAAACTTTTATCTTTTAATCTGAAAGTGTTAAAACTTATATCTTGGATGGATGAAAAATTAAACAATCAAATTATTTTAGATTTACAAACAGTACAAATTATAAAGTTGAATTACCATAGTTTCAACAAAAATAAAGAAATTTACCATCTTCCCAAATTAATCTTGATCACACAATTGACTAAAATAAGAGATATTACCAAATTGTCATGTTACACAACAGAGCTGACGCGATTTTCAACCTGCAGCGGTTCCATTTGCCTATAAAAAGAGAGTGAATCCTCCAAATACAAAATTGCCTATAAAAAGAGAGTGAATCCTCCAAATACAAAATACAAGACACATTGGTTTCAAAAATGGAGTTCTCTTTCAATTTGATTATCCTCTTCTTCTTCCTCTTCCTCCTCCTCCTACTCATAGAAATGGGTAGAAAGATTGTGAAAACCTCATCACCCACTCAAAAGAAACTTCCGCCAGGGCCATGGAAGCTTCCCATCATCGGAAGCTTGCATCACCTTGTTGGTTCTTCACTACCACATCATGTTTTCAGAGCCTTAGCCAAAAAACATGGGCCAATCATGCATCTCCAGCTTGGCGAAATTCCAACCCTAGTTATATCATCCGCACGATACGCCAAAGAGGTTCTCAAGATCCATGATCTTGCGGTGGCAAATAGGCCACAATTTCTTGTGGCCAAGATTGTCATGTACAATAGTGCAGACCTTGTGTTTGCTCCATATGGTGATTTATGGAGACAAATGAACAAAATTTGCATTTTAGAACTTTTAAGTGCTAAAAAAGTCCGATTATTTAGCTCATTACGCGGGGAGGAAATATCACTTTTTACTGACACAATTAGGTCATCCAAAGGATCACCCATCGATCTGGGTCAGATGATTTTCTCTTTGCAAAATACAATTGCGGGTAGATTAGTATTTGGAAGCAAATGTAAAGACCAAGATGAAGCTATTGAACTCATCTTGGATTTGGTAGCGTACGTTGGAGGTTTGGATTTAGCTAATTTATTTCCATCGTATAAATTGCTTTCTTTAGTCAATGGGATGTTGTCGAAAGTGCGAAAAACACATCAATTGGCTGATCGGATGATTAATGACATCATCGAAGAACACAGAGAAAATATTGGCATAATAAAAAGAGAAGAGGAAGATCTTGTGGATGTTCTCTTGAGGATTAAGGAGACTGGTGGCCAAGAGTCTCCCTTCACAAATGAAAACATCAAGGGCATTATTCTGGTAATTATTTGCCTTCACTCCTGCGTGCTTATTATCACAGCTTATTCACACACACACACACACACACAAATACATACATACATACACACACTCATACTTCTCCATCCATGAAAAATAGTCTTATTTGACTTGTATGGTCAACTCAAATGAACTTTGATCAAATCTTAATGTCAATCTAATCATCCAAGTGAAATTCTAAAAAAAAAACACTGATAAATCATTAACTGATTTATCACTAATAACTTTTAAATTTTTGTTGGGATGGTTTGATTGACACTAATATTTGGTCAAAGTTCACTTGCGTTAACCACAAAAAGTCAAACAAAACTATCTTTCTAAGACAGGGTGAGTATATAAGCATCACTTGATATTTTTATAAAAAAATATACCTAATCCCACTTGAGCTAAAACTTTTTGGGTGACATAACTTCATTTCAAGCTAGTAATTCTCAAAACTCATTTTCAAGTATCAATGGAGCAGGACATGTTTTCAGCAGGTACTGAAACTACTTCAACAACAATAGAATGGGCAATGGCCGAAATGATAAGAAACCCTAGAGTGCTAGAGAAAGCGCAAGCCGAATTAAGACAAGTCTTCAAAGGGAAGAAAGCAATGGACGAGACAGATCTTCATCATTGTACTTACCTAAAATTGGTCATAAAAGAAACTTTGCGTTTGCGCAACCCTTTTGCTTTCCTACTCCCACGACAAACCCGTGAAGAATTTGAGATTGATGGTTACACAATACCAGCAAAAACCAATATCATAGTCAACTTCTCAGCAATAGCAAGAGATCCGGAATATTGGGAAGACGCGGATATATTTTTACCAGAAAGATTTGAGAAATGTTTTGTTGATTTTAAGGGGACAGACTTTGAGTTTATCCCATTTGGGGCGGGGAGGAGAATGTGTCCGGGGATGGCATTTGCTTTGGCCAGCGTTGAGGTTGTGCTCGCGCAACTTCTTTATAATTTTGATTGGAAACTTCCAAATGGGATGAAGCCTGAAGATCTTGAGATGGCTGAGTTATTTGGAGCAAATGTTAGGAAGAAGAATAGCTTGTCTTTGGTTCCGACCCCTTATTCTTATCCGCTATGCATGAAAATTTGATTCCAAAATACCAAATTATGAACTACAATAATCTTGTGTACTATGTATTTCAGGGATCTTACATCTCTTTAAGACTTTGTTTTTACAGAATTAATAATTCTTGAAATTAAGATGTTTCTTTTTCATTCAATAAAATATGCTCAATGTGGAATTTAATAAAAATACTTCTAATGACAGTCTTATGAAAAACTTGTTTTACACTAAGACATGTGTGTAAAACTTGTTTTACATTAAGAGATTTTGTTTTACAAGAATTCGAAACAGTCTTTTACACTTAAACGAGTGTAAAACAAGTTTTCCTCGAGATTTTCACAAAAAATAGTACTACCTCTGTCCCTAAATGAGTGTCCAAATTTCATTTTAAGGGACACTAAAAATCTCAACTTTTTGAACAATTTGGTAACAACGATTCATATATAATCTTGTAATCTCCTTTCCAAACCTTTAGTTTTGCACATATAAAGAAACCGGTGAATTTTTTTTCGAAAAAAAACGTTTAGGGAGAAAGTTATGTTAAAAAAAGACACTCATTTAGGGACAAAGATTTCTTGAAAATGGACACTCATTTAGGGCCAGAGCGAGTAATTCATTATCGAATGTTAATGCCAAAACTTAAACATTTTAAAAGTAATTAGTCACTTAAAAAAAAATTACCCGAATTTCCAGTTAATCGGTGTGTCCTTTAATTGCAAGCTTGCAAGTGTTTTTGGCTTTCAGTAAATAATTTATTGTTGTATAGTTTCTCATAACATTTTGCAAAATTTATTTTATTCGTATGTACTTATTCGTTCACCTTGACATATTTTTGTTTGAAGTGTTCTCTTGTGAGAACACCTAGATGCGTTTCATAAAAGAGACGGGTCGACCCATGACCCGTAGGGCTGTGCAAAAAATATTGGAACCGGACCGGACCAACAAAACCGGACTGGACCAATAAAAACCGGACCGAACCAATGGTATTGGTTTGGTTCTGGTTCCAAATTCCTTTAGAACCGGTAAATTGGTCCGGTTCCGGTTTTGAAAAAATATATACACGGTTCTGGACCGGACCGGACCAATCATATTTAGATGTATATATATTACTAATATGCTATTATATATTATATTTATTTCTAATTTTATACCAAAATATAAAAATAAAATTCTGATTATCATAATTGTAGACATCTTCGAATCAATACAGAATCAATATACAAGAGGTTATATTTTATGTTTCTGTTATAAAAACAAAATCTTTATTCCCTATCAGCAATGTTAAATGCACCAATCTCCGGCCTATGGGTTGGTACATTAGTGCTTCATGAAATGTTAATATTACAACCCTGATTACATAAACTTGTATTGAATGCCAAAAAATTGTATGATATGTAATATGTAGAACCGGACCGGAACCGGACCAATAGAACAGGACCAATAAATCCAGTTCTGAAATATATTGGTTTGGTCCTGGTTCTAATTTTATACAGAACCGAACAATTGGTCCAGTCCTGGTTTTGTGAAATTTTGACAAAAACCGGACCGAACCGGACCGTGAACACCCCTAATGACCCGTGTACAACATTCTCCGCGAACCGTAGGATCCCAACCCATGCTCCACTCAAAATATGCCACGTGGCAGCGATTCATTGGCCCCATTTTTTTATTTTTTAGTTTTTATATAGTCCCTCCGTCTCTAGTTAATGTGAACCAAATTTTTGGGCACACAAATTAAGAAAAAGTAAGAGAGATAAATAATGGAAGGAGGTGTTTGTGAGTATGAAAAAATAAATAGGAAAGATAATGAGTGGGAGGAATAGTAAATTGATTGGTGTTTGTGAGTGTAAAAGTAAAGTATGAGAGAGAATGGGTGAGAAGAATAGTAAAGATTCTTTGCTATTTTGGGATAGTCCACACTAACCTGAGACGGACCAAAAAGGAAAGAAGTTCACACTAACCTGAGACGGAGGGAGTATTTTTATTTTTTTGTTCGTTTGCCAAAAGTAATACTTAGTACAACTATGTTACTTATAAATTAACATTGTTTATAAGTAAACGTAACACCAGTTTTACAAAAAAAAAAAAAAAAAAAAAAAGTTCATTTTACTTATCTTTCAACTGTAATACTAACTATAAATATGTGTAACACTAACAATAACTAAATGTAATTATCGTTATACTGAAATGTAATAGTGTTTTTCCATAATATTTTTTATGTTTGAGTATTTTGATTTTATTTTTTAAAAGAAAGTAACATTTGAAAAATAATAACTTATATACATGAATGTAATTATTTGTACAAGTAGATGTAACACTTTAGTAGATGAAATTGTAACAGATTTCTATAGATAATGTAATACTTTTACATGTATCATGATAAATTAAACCCATTGTAACTTATTATTTGAAAACATATAGATATACTATTATACAAGCAAACGTAACTGTTTTACAATGTTATTATACAAGTAAAATGTAACAATCGTTTATAAAAATTATTATTTTTTTATTTTTACAATGTTACTAGCACAAGTGTTTTTAGTTCTAAAGTGTAAATAGTTGAATTATTATTTTTCTATACATATGTGTTACAATTATGTATAAACACTGTTACATATAAGTAACACGTTCGTTACATTTTAGTTGTAATAAGTATTACTTTTGGCAAACGAAGAAAACATAAAAAAAACACTGTTATTTTTCTGTATATATGTATTACTTTTGTGTATACAAACTGTTACATATATATAAGTAACACGTTTGTTACATTTAGTTATAGTAACTATTACTTTTGACAAACCGAAAAAAAATAATATAAATAAATAAATAAATAAAACTTGTGGGTCATGGATCCGGGTCATGGGTCAAAAATGATCCGTCTCTACTATGAGACGGGTCATGGTGTTCTCATACAAGTTTTTGTCTTTTGGTTTGAACACGTCCCATTTAAATCGTAATATGTTTTTGGAGACATCATTTTTTTTGTTCTTTTTTGGGACGTCATTTTTCCAATAAATTGACTATGCTAACACTTGTCTCTCGCCTAACGTGAATTCGAAATGTGTAAAGTACATTTAAGAGTTTAAAATTTGGGGTCGTTTCTTAAAAATGGGTCCGATATTTTAAAACTAGCAAAGTTAAAAAAAAATGTTAGCAAAAAGGGGTTTTTGACAAAAATAATAGACAAACTAGTAAAATTAACATGTGCTTAATTAGCCATACATAACCAAATTAGTTAATTTGAAATTGACGAAAATTTTAGAAATAAATCACAACTTTAGGGTGAAGTATTGAAAATATAAATGTGTAGAAGTAGAAGTAAAAAATTACTCACTCTGTCCCTAAATGGGTGTCCATTTTCACAAATTTTTTATCCCAAAATGAGTGTCTTTTTTGAACATAACTTTGTCCCTTTATGTTTTTTTTTTCGAATTTTTTTTCACCCGTCTCTTTATACGTGCAAAACTAAATGTTTGGAAAGGAGATTACAAGATTACATATGAATCTTTGCCACCAAATTGTACAAAGAGTTAAGATTTTCAGATGTCCCTTAAAATGAAATTTGGACACACATTTAAGGACAGAGGTAGTATTAAGTAATGCTTTAGGGAGAAGTGGATTATTCACATGGAAACAAGCTACTCCCTCCGTCTCGTAAAAAATTAATAAATGTGTAGAAGTAAAAGGAATACTTATTTGACTATGTGTGTGTCTATATAGAGGTAGTCGCTTGTGAGAACACCTAGATCCGTTTCATAGAAAAAACGGGTCGACCCATGACCCGTGTACAATATTTTTTGCGAAGCGTAGGATCCCACCCCATGCTCCACTTAAAATATGCCACGTGGCAGCGACCCATTGGCCCAAAAAATTTATTTATTTTTTCCAAAAAAAATAATCAATTTTTAATTTATTTTTTTATATTTTTTGGGTTAATGACAATTTAGACCCTAAAGTGATATACCACCCTCCCAAACGAACTCTGATTTTTTTTTTTCGCCAAATCAGACCTTGATGTGAAAAATACTTGCCAATTAGGGCCTTTTTAACAGAAATCGTTAAAAACTCAATTAAAAAGCATGTGCCATGCACATGACTAACAAAATTGGTTAGTTTGAAGTTGAAATTTCTTTCAAAGGGGTTAAATGACATATTTGTAACATAGGGGAGAGTTTGACAAAAAAAACTCAAATAAATTATTTTTCAAAACTATTTAAAAAAATCAATTCATTATATTTAAATTAAATAAAAAAGCAATAAATTACGTGAGTGAAAAAGAAGTAGTTATATTAATGCCTTAATTTATTCTTATTTCTTGTAATAGATTATAAAATGTTGCAAATTTTTTCAAATAGTTTTTTTTAACCATAAATATTTTATTAGTAAATGTAAAAATTGATTTATTATGTTTATAAAATAAATTTTAATTTTTAATTTTCTTATTTTTTATATTGAATACTTTAAAAAAAAGTTATAAAACCCTTTCACTTAAAATATAATTATTTTTTGAAACCAATAATTATTTTTATTTTCAAACTTATTAAATTGGAATTTTCATTAAACACCTCAAAAAAAAAAATCAACTTCAAAGACAATGAATTTATTTTTCTTTTAGGAAAACACTTTCAACCCTTTTAATTTTAGAATTTGAATTTCAAAAATAAATAAGTTTAAGATTGAAGTATTTGAATTTTTAAAGATAATGAATTTACTTTTTATTTTTTAAAATTTTTTTAGTTTTAAAAAATAATTTATTTAAGTTTTTTTTGGTCAAACTCTCCCCTAAGTTTCAAGTATGTCATTTAACCCCCTTGAAAGAAATTTCAATTTCAAAATAACAAATTCTGTTAGTCATGTGCAGGGCATATACATGCTTTTTAACGATTTTCGTAGGCTCTATCTGGTGAGTATTTTTCACATCAAGGTCTGATCTGGCGAAAAAAAAACATCAGGGTTCGTTTGGGAGGGTGGTATATCATTTTAGGGTCTAAATTGTCACTAACCCATATTTTTTTACTGTTTTTTTCGTTTGCCAAATTAATCATTAGTATAACTAAATGCAACAACTGTTTTACTTATAAAGTAACATTGTTTATAAGTAAACGTAACACCATTTTTACAAAAAAATAGTTCATTTTACTCATCTTTCCACTGTAATACAAACTATAAATACGTGTAACACTAACAATAACTAAATGTAATTATCGTTATACTGAAATGTAATAGTGTTTTTCCAGTTTTTTTTTTTTTTTTGAGTATTTTGATTTTATTTTTTGAAAGAAAGTAACATTTGAAAAATAACAATTTATATACATGAATGTAATTATTTGTACAAGTAAATGTAAGACTTTAGTAGATGATATTGTAACAGATTTCTATAGATAATGTAATACTTTTACATGTATTGTGATAAATTGAACCCATTGTAACTTATTATATGAAAACATATGGATATACTATTATACAAGTAAACGTAACTGTTTTACAATGTTATTATACAAGTAAAATGTTGCATTCGCTTATAAAAATTGTTACTTTCTTATTTTTACAATGTTGCCAACACAAGTGTTTTTAGTTCTAAAGTGTAAATGGTTGAATTATTACTTTTTATACATGTGTTACAATTATGTATATACACTGTTACATATAAGTAACACGTTCGTTACATTTTAGTTATAATAAATATTACTTTTGGCAAATGAAGAAAACATTTTTTTTTTAAAAATGTTACTTTTATGTATACAAATTGTTACATATAAGTAGCACGTTTGTTACATTTAGTTATAATAACTATTACCTTTGGCAACCGAAAAAAATACCAAAAAACAAATATAAAACTAAAAAAAAAAAAAAAAAAAATTGCCCGCGGGTCATAGGTCCGGGCCGTGAGTCCAGGTCATGGGTCAAAAGTGACCTGTCTCTACTATGAGACGGGTCATGATCTCATACAAGTTTTTATCATATACTCCCTCCGTTCCACCACAAGTGAGACTAATTTCCTTTTCGGTCCGTCCCACCACAATGAGACTACCCAAAAAGGAAATTTTTAAATATATTTATATTCAACTAACCCACTATTTAACCCCACTCATTCTTTCTCTTCATTTTTGACCATACATTTACTTCTTTTTCTTAATTAATGTGCCCACAATTCTAGTAGCACTTATAGTGGGACGGAGGGAGTATATATATATATACTATATCCACAAACATATGAGTACGAAGCCATGAAATAGAGTGAAAAAAATTGTTATAAGTATGACAAGTGAGTCTCATAAATAAATAAGTAATAATGGAGTAAATAATTCACTTAAAAAAAAAAAAAGACTTTAGAACTAAAAAACACTTGTGTTGGCAATAAAACTCTGGAGAATGATAACAAAAAGTACAATCCCTCCAAAGAAACTTCCACCAGGGCCATGTAAGTTTCCAATCATTGGAAATTTGCCTCATTTACTAAGTTCTTCACTACCACATCATGTTCTCAGAACCTTAGCCAAGAAATATGGACCCGTCATGCATCTCCAACTAGGTGAACTTTCCACCATTGTTATATCATCAGCCCAACTCGCTAACGAGCTTTTCAGGACCCACGATCTCGCCATCTCAAATAGGCCCGGTTTTCTCGCAACAAAGATTATCTTGTACAATAATTCAGACCTAGCCTTTGCTCCATATGGTGATTTTTGGAGACAAATGCACAAGATTTGCATCTTAGAGCTTTTGAGTCCCAAAAAAGTCGCGTCTTTTGGCCTAATACGCGAAGAAGAGGTGTCATGTTTTATTGACTCCATCAGATCCTCGTCTGGAGCGTCAATAGATCTTGGTGCGCGGATTTACGCGTTGCAGAATGCAATTGCTTGTAGAGCAGTGTTTGGTAGGAAATGGAAACAACATGATGCCGCTATCACCATCATCTTGGAAATGATATCGTATATGGGTGGTTTTGATGCGGCTAATTTGTTTCCTTCGTTTAGGTTACTTCCTTACCTTAACGGAACGATGTCTAAAATGAAGAAAACGCAACAAAAGCTTGATCAGATCCTTAGCGACATCATTAATGAGCATAGTGAAAATATTGGCGGAATCTCGCGAGATGAGGAAGATCTTGTAGATGTTCTCTTGAGAGTTAAGGAGAGTGGTGGCTTGGAGTTTCCCTTCACACTTGAAAATCAAGGGCATCACTCTGGTAAGTTAACAATTACTCCAGCAAAAAAAAAAAAAAAGTCTACATTTACAAAATATTCACATATAGTTTCTTTTTCAATTATCATAAAAAGTCGCATTTCCAGAATTAAAGTTTCTATATTGGGTGATCATCAAAAAGAAATAAAAAGATAACGATGCTCGTTAAGAATGCCACATCTGTAGTTGGATTCATTTCTACACCAAATGTACGTACGCGGAGATTATTTTATTTAACGAATATAACATCGTCAACTAGTTCTTCATATTTACTTGGAGTATTCATGTACCGCGCGCTAGTAAATAAGAATTTTATGTACATATGCTAAGTAAAAAAGTGCTTATTACTTTAATATATGCTTGAAAAATAAATAAACAAATAGGCACTATTTGCGACTTTTTTTTTTTGATATCTTAAAATTTTGTTTCAGGACATGTTTGCTTCGGGAACTGAAACTGCTGCAACAATAATAGAATGGGCAATGTCTGAAATGATTCGAAACCCGAGAGTGATGGAAAAAGTACAAATTGAACTGAGAAAATCTTCAACGGAAACAAAGTAATAAACGAAACAGATATCAGTGACTGTAATTACTTAAAGATGGTAATCAAAGAAACCTTGCGACTGCGAAACCCTTTCGCATTACTTCTCCCACGACAAAGCCGACAACAATTTGAGATTGAAGGTTACACAATACCAGAAAAAACCAACATCATTGTCAACTTCTCAGCTATCGCAAGAGATTCAAACTACTGGCACGACGCCAAGAGTTTTTTGCCTGAAAGATTTGAGGATTCTTCAATAGATTTCAAAGGAACAAACTTTGAGTTTATCCCATTTGGGGCAGGAAGAAGAATGTGTCCTGGAATTACATTTGGTATGGCTAGTGTTGAGCTTGTTCTTGCTCAACTTCTTTACCAATTTGATTGGGAACTCCCAGACAAGATGAACCCTAAAAGTCTTGACATGACTGAGGCATTTGGACTCACTGTTAGGAGAAAGAATAGTTTGTGTTTGGTTTCAACACCTTATGCTTCACCATAATGTGCGTGACATTGTGATTGCAAAATAAAAATAAAATAACATCATATAAAAGGATTATATTAATTATTGAGTAATCTTGTCACTAATTCAATGATCCTAGCCTTTGGTGTAAATCTCTCTGTTCTTAATAGGAATAATTACCAATATGTACTATGTCCTCTGTCGCACTGATTGTATCGTAATACCTAGTGACAACATAATAATACGTACTTTTAATATTTTTTATAAATTGTGCAACTTGGGTGGATGCCGTCAAATATAATTAAAGGATATGATGATGTGGACAATATTTGGAGTAACAATCAAAACAACCCTTGTAAACTAACACCCGTAAAAAAACTTAACGGATCAAAAGAAAAATAACCCATCTTCTTCATCACCCCCAAAATCCACTCACCTCCATCATCTCTCTAGCAGCCACCATTGATGCTCCCTTATCCCACAATCTCGTCCCACAACTATTTCTTATCCATCTGAATTTCACATTTCAATTAATCCCCGATTTCAATTGACATGACCAATTTCACTTGGGATTTTATTCGCAATCTGGTCAGAGTGATGAAATGAGGAGCCTAGGGTTTGCCCAACTCGTTTATTTTTCACATTACTAGCCAACCTATTACCCACATTGGAATTCTTGAAATCCCAGCAAATTAGGGGGGGGGGGGAGTGATTTGGAATGCGTTAAATATATGAATTTGAATGACAAGTCAGAATTTTGAGAAGACGAAGAAAAGCTGGAGCAGTACTTGCTCGGCCAAGCAAATCGATATCGAACGTGTTGTTGTCCGAAGCAGGTGTGGATAGGCGAGCACGAGCAAGGACTCGACCGAGCAGAGGTAGTGCCTCGGCCGAGTAGTCGGATTTCGGGCCTGGGCGGACGCTGGTTTTGGAGACTTGTGTGGAAAGTTAATAAAGTCCTTTAGGGACTTGTATTTTATATTCCTTCTGTCTTCAGAGTTAGAACTCTAGCAGTGTAAATACTAATTGATAACTTGTAGTTTCAATAACATTGAATGTAAGAGAGATATCAATAATTCTAGATTTAAGTTTTGCACAACCAGGAATTTTGTGATCAAAATTCATGCAAAGTAGATTAGTGTGATCATCTTCTGTAATTGTTTCTCCGACCATATTAATAATATCTGTCCTCCCTTTGCCCGTGGACGTAGCCAATATGTTTTTGGTGAACCACGTTAAATCTGTGTTCTTTGATTGTCGATTTATGTTCATTATTTTCTGTCATCTCTTATATCTGATTTACTAACAAGTGGTATCAGAGCCTAGTTAGTTGAGAAAGATCTGGGTATTCCGCTGCTGCAGAAGAGATGAATTTCGGGACGAACCAAAAGATTGAAAAGTTCTATAGGAAGAATAGTTTCAGTTTATGGCAGATCAAGATGAGAGCTATGTTGTGAAGGCAAAGCTTATGGGCTCCAGTGGCTGCTGCAATCAGGGTTCAGAAGGACCCAAAAGGCAAGGCAGAAGCCGTTACCACACCTGCAATCAGGGATCAGAAGGACCCAAAAGGCAAGGCAGAAGCCGTTACCACACCTAAAGATTCAAAAAAGACTGTAGATATGTTAGTGTTGGATGAGAAGGCTCATTCACATATTATCATGTGCCTTGATGATGACATCCTAGCGGATGTTGCAGATCAGGAAACAGTAGGAGGCTTGTGGTTGACGTTAGAAAAATGTTCCTGACGAAGTCTCTAACCAACAAACTCTACATGAAGAATATATTATTTACTTTCGAGATAGCTGAAGGTACACCTATTAAAGATCACCTAGATCGATTTTCTGCATTATTACTTGAATTGCGTAATATAGAGGTAAAAATTGATGATGAAGATGCTGCTCTAATTATGTTGATGTCTCTACCACTGTTATATGAGTCATATGTTGATTCATGTATAAATAAAAAGACAATTAATCTGGATCAAGTTAAGTCTGGTCTGAAGACCAGAGAACTACGTCGAAAGGCGAGTGGTGCAAGTACAGAATCTCGGTCGTCAGGTTTCGCTGCAAAAAGCAGCAGGGGGGCATGGTAGGAGAAACAATGCTTCTTATAGGAGGGGTCCAAGACCTGGAGATATCTATAATTATTTCAAGAAGAAGGGGCACTGGAAATCTGACTATCCCAAGAAGAAGAAAGAGCAGCAGGGGAAATCTGAGTCGACTGCTATGATGGCAAGCAGTGATAATCTGGATGAGAATTGTGCTTATGACCTAGTTACTGAAGAAGAAGCGTGCAAGGAAGATGCATAGGTTCTTGATGTTGGGTTTCGTAGTAACATGCGCAGCGGAATTAAGCATTTAAAATTTATGAAACCCAAAGCCCATAGATCCGTTCATATGATTAAATCAAATACAATAACATGAATATAGGATAAAACTAACCCTTGATGGCTATCAAATTTTCTCTTGGTCTTTGGTGGAGAATTGAAGACTTGATCATGAACAAAGCAAGAATCACGAACTATGAAGATGATAAGTTTCACCCTCTAGCGGTATCCACACCACGAACGAATATCAAGAACACTTGATCTTGGTTGCTAGACCAAATTATGAAACACGCTTTCACAATTGTAAGAACTATATGGAATTTATTTTGTGTATTATTTTGTTCTTCAACCAAAATGTCTTAGAACAAAATAAATCCTCGCTCAAACTCTTTGAGACTCACAAAATCATTGGCCTTAAGTGCTGGCCGAATTTTGGTCTTTTATACACAAGTATGACCTATTCCAAATAGGAAACTTGTGTCGAAATCCGTCCAAAATTCGTTTCCTAATCAAATTAGGAATCTGCCACCCGACAGCACTGTGCGGCCGCCCAAAACCCTCTGTGCGGTCGCACAACTATCTGAAGCAAAACTGGTACAAAACTGAACTAAGTGTGCGGCCGCCCAGTCCAAACTGTGCGGTCGCCCACTTCTCAGAATGTCCAGAATTTCCAAAATTCCAATGTAGTCCTTTTAAAGATTCGTTCTATTGTGTGTGACCCTCTAGGATTATACTAAGTTGGCAATGGGTTCAAACATGATCCCATAAGATATGATTAGGTTCTAGCAAACCGTCATACCTACCCAAATAGTATAACTAGATACAAGTTCGCATTCCTTTTAGAACATGTCATAATCCCTTTGTCCACGATGTCATTGAACACAAGTCATGGTCAACAAGTCAACTTGTATTGTTCAATACTTTCTCGATTCCGAATATGTTGATAATCCAAATGACATTGATCCAATCAATCCATTTGAGTTTGGCCAAACATTTCATCAACATCATTCCTTCGAGGGGCCCAAGCTTGACATCTCTCCGAAGAGGGACAAATCCATTTAGCTTATTATTCTTCCCTACGTGAATCCAATCATGCCAATCATACCCTTTATAACTACCGTGTTAAGGCAGCGTTTGAATATGTCAAACATAATGTTCATCAAGTGGAAGACTATAATAACTTCATGTCTAAGGATTCAAATGACATAACTAATATGAGATATATATATGACATCGACCATGACATAAATCTCATACCGCGGGTCATGTCCAGTACCTTGTTCCAAACAAGTACCCATAAATCTAACATGATCATCCCATGATCATTTAGCCTTTATACTAGTGCTTAACAAGCTCTAGGGACGGAGATTATTATAAGCAAACACGAGCCATAATAATAATCCTATTATCTCTTTATTATCATGATAACTTACAACGTTTAACAAACGTGCCTAGGGCACCAACACCAACAATCTCCCACTTTCCCTAGGCCCAATTCCCTAGGTATCCAATACCCATGGACCTAACATGACCATCATGTCTTAGCTTGTGGAAGTCCCATTGTTTAGTGTGTCCGTAACGTTATCATTAGTAGGTACTTTGCATATATGTACGTCTCCCTTATCAACGATTTCTCGAATGATAAGAAAACGCCTAAGTATGTGTTTGGATTTAGGATGTGCTCTTGGTTCCTTTGCTTGATCAATAGCACCACTATTATCACTAATAAAGTCTATTGAATTAGCAACACTAGGAACCATCTTAAGTTCACCAATGAACTTCTTAATCCAAACAACTTCCTTTGCAGCATCTAATGCAGCAATATACTTAGATTTTAGTCGTAGAATTAGTGACTGTACTCTTCTTGGAACCATTCCAACTTACAGCTTCACTATTATTTATAAAACTCAATTGCGATCTTTTTATCATCTTTGTCGGTTTGGAAGCATGCATCCGCGTACCCATACACGACGAGATCATCTTCCATCCCTTCATAGATCAAAACAATTCTCCAGTCCTTCTAAAGTGCTTTAAGAATTGTTTCACAGCCATCCAGTGACTCTCACCGGTTATCGGATTAATATCTACTCGTCATGCTCCAAGCATGTAGATATATCCGGCTTAGTACTTATCATGGTATGATGGATCCAATTGCCGAAGAAAAATGGCATCCCATTCATTCTTCTCATGCTCATCATTTGTCTCAGGACATTTGAGTCTTTGCATAGAAAACTTCATGTAACATTAACAACCGTCCTCTCTCAGAATTTTCCTTGCGGAATCTTCTAATGACTTTGTCAATGTATGTACTTTGGCTTAATCAGTTAGCTTCTTCGATCTATCTCTATAGATCTTAATGCCAAGGACATATGCAGTTTCATCCATATTCTTTATTGCGAAACACTTTCTTAACAAAGTCTTTGTGTAGGAATGTCGTTTCCAATGAGCAATATGTCATCCACATATATTAAATAAGGAATAGCACTATGCTCCCACTAATCTTCTTGTATATACAAGGTTCATCTTCGTTCTTGATCAAATCAAACTTTTGACTTATCGAAACGGAGATTCCAACTCCCAAAAGCTTTGCTTTAATCCATCCAATAGATTTCTGCAACTTTCATAATTTATCAGAATTTTCTTTGACTGTCAAAACCTTTAGGTTGTATCCAATACATCCTTAAGTGAGTTCCCGTTGAGGAACACTTGTTTTGACATCATTTTGTCAATTTTCATATTCCAAATATGAACATGTGACTACGAGAATTCTAGTAAATTTCTTTGCTATCCATGTAAAATTTTCTCCAAGAAAACTCATTCCTCTCCTTTGGTTTTTACACCTTAGGTTAGAATGATCAAGTTCCAAACTTGATTATTACACATGGGTTGCCTTTTAGATTTCATGACTCCAAGTCATTAATCTAAATATGTGGAGTTGACATTGCATCTTTGATAGATGGTAAATACTTCATTCCAAATGAACTTTACCTCAACACTTTCTATTTCGAAATATCCAATATTTCTTGCAATAGATTGTGTCCTATCACATACACAAGTTCTTGTATATCTTTTGAACGGACTTTTCACGACTCCTTGTGAAAACTTGTTCAACTTCCATCTTAGGTTAGAATATATATTTTCTAGGTCTCGAACCATTCGAGATACATTTTACTCCCACTGATTCTTTTAGAGATAAACCACTTATCTAGAAAAGTATCATCATAGTCAACAAACCATTTGTTTCTTATGAGTAAAATTATTATCCTCAAGTTTCCTTAGGATATCCCATGAAAGTATATTTATTAGATTTAAATGTGAGTGTGTCCCAGACAACTCCTTTAAAAAAGGATCTCACCATCTTAAATCTTTATGAAAGACAAACCAAGTTTTCTTTCACCATTTAACCTCTCTTGACAGAATTCAGATTAGTATAATCATAGCGGTTTTAAATACATAACCCCAAAATGAATAATGGAAGATCACTTTGACTTTGTCATCCAACGAACCGTATCGAATAAGGTTCTTATACTTCCACGCAGACATATCATTTGATATTCTTAGTGAAGTTAATTTGTGAAACCATTTCACAATTTTAATGATGACTGTCAAATTCTTGGTTTAATTATTCATCATCATGATCCAATCATATTTTTTGAATAGTTTTACCAAGTATAACCAAAATTCTCTTTTAGCATTACTTCTTAATGCACCATACACATCGAAATGTATTAGGTCAATTAAGACATTAGCCTTTTTACCAATCATAGTAAAAGATGTCTTGATCCAAGTAAATAAGATTTGCATAAATCATGTGATTCCAAATCATATGACTTAAAACTCCGTCCCATGGAATTTTAGATATGCATTTCTCATTTATTTGATCAAAACAATAATGCATAAAGAATTTTAATTATTTATGTTATAGTCTTTATTACTTTGTTCTTCAAGATTTAGGATATAAGATTTATTTATATGATAACACAATGAAGTAAATCATAATAAATAAAGCACCTTTCTTATTCCAAATAAGAAATGAATATCCTTCATTATCTTATAACAAAATAATATTTCCTACTTCATCAGTAAAGTCACTTTACAAGTGTTCTACGAACAATGTTGCAACCATTGCATCATTACTGTTTGTAGATATAACTTTACTATAAGTAGTCTTTCATCTTACTAATTATTCTGGTATCCAATACCCAATAATTAAATTTAGAAAGAATAATTTATAACATAAATATTCCGAGTGGTAGTCCCACTACCATTCCTTTTATTGATCACCCAAAATTTTGACTACAATTCTAAATGGTCAATCCAATTGCCATTTTACCAAATTGCATCTATTAGAGTTATTATTATAACCAAAATTATTTCCTTTAGGTTTGACAACTTTTGTCTTACTTTTCTTTTGGCATTTGGCCTCTTTTCCTTATGAACCATGAGCTCTGGAGAACCATTCTCCAATATCTTCATCTTCGCAGTTTTTCAGCATGTTAATGCAACTCGAAGAAATTCTTATTCATTCTAAGCATGTTATATTCCATCACTAAGTGATCATAACATTTAAACAATGAATCAAGAATGAGATCCGTGGCTTGCTCCAATCCAATTGGACAACCAAGTTTCTCAAGATGCTCTTTGTAGTCATTATCTTAAGCATGTGAGGTTCCACTTATTACCCTTTACTCCTTTTGCAAGAAGTGAATGCAATAATGGTTTTATACCTTTCTTGCTTAGATTGCTCTTTGAAACATGTAACTCAACTCCACGCCTATCTAATAGGCTTCTACAAGTTCCAAACTTTGTTGGAGTTTAAGAGCACATAATCGTGAGCATAAGACAACTCACATTCCTAGAATCATACTCATGATTCTTGTGATTGTCTACTCCGGTATTGGTTCTTTTAGGAATAGGCCCATCAAGAATGTACAACCCATCTTCTTGCCTTAGAACCATTCTTAGGCTCAGGATCCAATCCATGAAGTTTGTGCCATTCTTTTGAAGCATTATCCTTAACAAGGATTAATCGCAACGATTTTAGTTGTCATCTACAACTTATGCAAAATTTCCAAAATTTTACAAGTACCAATCTCATTAAAGAGATAAATAATGTATTTTCCAAAAATACTCCCACTAAATTATATAACCTTCTTATACATCCAATGTATAATATAATTTAAATGGGCTAAGATCCAACTTTAATTTAATTCTAAGTCCGCTATGGCGGATTACACAAAATCAAATTAATTAAGTAGACAACCCTGTCAATCATATCCCACATGACTCTTAGATCCTTTCATGAGACTCTTTTAAATTGGGCTAAGATCTAACTTTAATTTAATCTTGAGTCCACGGAGGCGGACCGCTCAAAATCAAATTAATTAGGTAGACAATTTCTTGTCAATCATATCCAATATGATTCTTAGTGATCCAATTTCAAAAGCATGTTTAATCTCATCTTTTGCCTAGGCCCAAAACTGTTTTGACGCCTTATTAAGTCCAACCACTTTAAACGCATGGTTGATGTGCCTCGCTAGGGCGTGCCCACATCATCCATCTTGCTCATACATAGATAAAGTTAATGCACCTCGCTAGGGCGAACCCACATTAAAATCACCCATGCACTAACAAGTGTTTTAATCATGGCATGGCAAGAGGACTTAAAACTTTCTTTGAAGGTTCATCACATATAGCATACAACACATTTATGAGCACACAAGATAAACATGTTACGCATCAAGTTTAGCCACTAAATTAATCTCCATTAATTTAAGCATAATATTTATGTGTCATTAGTTTCTCTATTATTATGAGGATGAGATTATTTGAACTTTGGTCATCATCTCCAAATCAAGACAACAAGAAGTGCGGCCGAACTAAGCCATTGGCAACCACAATTCCGCACTAATTCAAGAAACCAAGAAAGCAGTCCATGTGGCCGAAACTAAGCAATAGATGGTCTCGATGAACGTAGGCCAATTGCATTCACAATTCCACATGGATCTCCAATCATTGAATCAAGAACTTTGTTTCTCAATTTTAGCAATTATGAACTCTTCATAATTCTAATTTCGTTTTATCTTTGAAACCTTGATTGCGATCAAGTTTGGGAAACACAATCTCGATGAACGTAGATTAGCCATCCAAACCTTGAACTAATCTTAGAATCACAAGACTAAAACAAATAGGAGATTTAAACACAAGATCCACACGCAAACCCAAACCCTACCCCCGCGCCAAACCCTAGGCCCGGCCGGGTCAAGGCTTGGGTCCGGTCGGACCCCTTGCGAAAAATCCAAATTTTAAAGTTCCAAAATTTATCTCAAAATTGTTTTTCCCGATTCAATTAGGATTTGGTGTTCTTGGTAATCCAATCACCATGATCATCAAAACCTTTAATAAACGATTTATTCTTGAATCCTTAGAATATCAAAGCTTTGATCCAATCAAAAATTGATAATCCAAACAATTTTAAATCCACCATAATTTTAATTGCGATTGAACAGTGCGATTAAAGTTTATAAAACAATAAACCACATAAAACGCATAGACCACATAAACATCATAATCCCAATATTCAAATCATGCTAGGCACATAAACAATTTATATACACACAATATGATTATGTATTGAAATAATCAACATGAACGGGGCTCTGATACCACTGTTGGGTTTCGTAGTAACATGCGCAGCGGAATTAAGTATTTAAAATTTATGAAACCCAAAGCCCATAGATCCGTTCATATGATTAAATCAAATACAATAACATGAATATAGGATAAAACTAACCCTTGATGGCTATCAAATTTTCTCTTGGTCTTTGGTGGAGAATTGAAGACTTGATCATGAACAAAGCAAGAATCACGAACTATGAAGATGATAAGTTTCACCCTCTAGCGGTATCCACACCACGAACGAATATCAAGAACACTTGATCTTGGTTGCTAGACCAAATTATGAAACACGCTTTCACAATTGTAAGAACTATATGGAATTTATTTTGTGTATTATTTTGTTCTTCAACCAAAAATGTCTTAGAACAAAATAAATCCTCGCTCAAACTCTTTGAGACTCACAAAATCATTGGCCTTAAGTGCTGGCCGAATTTTGGTCTTTTATACACAAGTATGACCTATTCCAAATAGGAAACTTGTGTCGAAATCCGTCCAAAATTCGTTTCCTAATCAAATTAGGAATCTGCCACCCGACAGCACTGTGCGGCCGCCCAAAACCCTCTGTGCGGTCGCACAACTATCTGAAGCAAAACTGGTACAAAACTGAACTAAGTGTGCGGCCGCCCAGTCCAAACTGTGCGGTCGCCCACTTCTCAGAATGTCCAGAATTTCCAAAATTCCAATGTAGTCCTTTTAAAGATTCGTTCTATTGTGTGTGACCCTCTAGGATTATACTAAGTTGGCAATGGGTTCAAACATGATCCCATAAGATATGATTAGGTTCTAGCAAACCGTCATACCTACCCAAATAGTATAACTAGATACAAGTTCGCATTCCTTTTAGAACATGTCATAATCCCTTTGTCCACGATGTCATTGAACACAAGTCATGGTCAACAAGTCAACTTGTATTGTTCAATACTTTCTCGATTCCGAATATGTTGATAATCCAAATGACATTGATCCAATCAATCCATTTGAGTTTGCCAAACATTTCATCAACATCATTCCTTCGAGGGGCCCAAGCTTGACATCTCTCCGAAGAGGGACAAATCCATTTAGCTTATTATTCTTCCCTACGTGAATCCAATCATGCCAATCATACCCTTTATAACTACCGTGTTAAGGCAGCGTTTGAATATGTCAAACATAATGTTCATCAAGTGGAAGACTATAATAACTTCATGTCTAAGGATTCAAATGACATAACTAATATGAGATATATATATGACATCGACCATGACATAAATCTCATACCGCGGGTCATGTCCAGTACCTTGTTCCAAACAAGTACCCATAAATCTAACATGATCATCCCATGATCATTTAGCCTTTATACTAGTGCTTAACAAGCTCTAGGGACGGAGATTATTATAAGCAAACACGAGCCATAATAATAATCCTATTATCTCTTTATTATCATGATAACTTACAACGTTTAACAAACGTGCCTAGGGCACCAACACCAACAATCTCCCACTTTCCCTAGGCCCAATTCCCTAGGTATCCAATACCCATGGACCTAACATGACCATCATGTCTTAGCTTGTGGAAGTCCCATTGTTTAGTGTGTCCGTAACGTTATCATTAGTAGGTACTTTGCATATATGTACGTCTCCCTTATCAACGATTTCTCGAATGATAAGAAAACGCCTAAGTATGTGTTTGGATTTAGGATGTGCTCTTGGTTCCTTTGCTTGATCAATAGCACCACTATTATCACTAATAAAGTCTATTGAATTAGCAACACTAGGAACCATCTTAAGTTCACCAATGAACTTCTTAATCCAAACAACTTCCTTTGCAGCATCTAATGCAGCAATATACTTAGATTTTAGTCGTAGAATTAGTGACTGTACTCTTCTTGGAACCATTCCAACTTACAGCTTCACTATTATTTATAAAACTCAATTGCGATCTTTTTATCATCTTTGTCGGTTTGGAAGCATGCATCCGCGTACCCATACACGACGAGATCATCTTCCATCCCTTCATAGATCAAAACAATTCTCCAGTCCTTCTAAAGTGCTTTAAGAATTGTTTCACAGCCATCCAGTGACTCTCACCGGTTATCGGATTAATATCTACTCGTCATGCTCCAAGCATGTAGATATATCCGGCTTAGTACTTATCATGGTATGATGGATCCAATTGCCGAAGAAAAATGGCATCCCATTCATTCTTCTCATGCTCATCATTTGTCTCAGGACATTTGAGTCTTTGCATAGAAAACTTCATGTAACATTAACAACCGTCCTCTCTCAGAATTTTCCTTGCGGAATCTTCTAATGACTTTGTCAATGTATGTACTTTGGCTTAATCAGTTAGCTTCTTCGATCTATCTCTATAGATCTTAATGCCAAGGACATATGCAGTTTCATCCATATTCTTTATTGCGAAACACTTTCTTAACAAAGTCTTTGTGTAGGAATGTCGTTTCCAATGAGCAATATGTCATCCACATATATTAAATAAGGAATAGCACTATGCTCCCACTAATCTTCTTGTATATACAAGGTTCATCTTCGTTCTTGATCAAATCAAACTTTTGACTTATCGAAACGGAGATTCCAACTCCCAAAAGCTTTGCTTTAATCCATCCAATAGATTTCTGCAACTTTCATAATTTATCAGAATTTTCTTTGACTGTCAAAACCTTTAGGTTGTATCCAATACATCCTTAAGTGAGTTCCCGTTGAGGAACACTTGTTTTGACATCATTTTGTCAATTTTCATATTCCAAATATGAACATGTGACTACGAGAATTCTAGTAAATTTCTTTGCTATCCATGTAAAATTTTCTCCAAGAAAACTCATTCCTCTCCTTTGGTTTTTACACCTTAGGTTAGAATGATCAAGTTCCAAACTTGATTATTACACATGGGTTGCCTTTTAGATTTCATGACTCCAAGTCATTAATCTAAATATGTGGAGTTGACATTGCATCTTTGATAGATGGTAAATACTTCATTCCAAATGAACTTTACCTCAACACTTTCTATTTCGAAATATCCAATATTTCTTGCAATAGATTGTGTCCTATCACATACACAAGTTCTTGTATATCTTTTGAACGGACTTTTCACGACTCCTTGTGAAAACTTGTTCAACTTCCATCTTAGGTTAGAATATATATTTTCTAGGTCTCGAACCATTCGAGATACATTTTACTCCCACTGATTCTTTTAGAGATAAACCACTTATCTAGAAAAGTATCATCATAGTCAACAAACCATTTGTTTCTTATGAGTAAAATTATTATCCTCAAGTTTCCTTAGGATATCCCATGAAAGTATATTTATTAGATTTAAATGTGAGTGTGTCCCAGACAACTCCTTTAAAAAAGGATCTCACCATCTTAAATCTTTATGAAAGACAAACCAAGTTTTCTTTCACCATTTAACCTCTCTTGACAGAATTCAGATTAGTATAATCATAGCGTTTTAAATACATAACCCCAAAATGAATAATGGAAGATCACTTTGACTTTGTCATCCAACGAACCGTATCGAATAAGGTTCTTATACTTCCACGCAGACATATCATTTGATATTCTTAGTGAAGTTAATTTGTGAAACCATTTCACAATTTTAATGATGACTGTCAAATTCTTGGTTTAATTATTCATCATCATGATCCAATCATATTTTTTGAATAGTTTTACCAAGTATAACCAAAATTCTCTTTTAGCATTACTTCTTAATGCACCATACACATCGAAATGTATTAGGTCAATTAAGACATTAGCTTTTTACCAATCATAGTAAAAGATGTCTTGATCCAAGTAAATAAGATTTGCATAAATCATGTGATTCCAAATCATATGACTTAAAACTCCGTCCCATGGAATTTAGATATGCATTTCTCATTTATTTGATCAAAACAATAATGCATAAAGAATTTTAATTATTTATGTTATAGTCTTTATTACTTTGTTCTTCAAGATTTAGGATATAAGATTTATTTATATGATAACACAATGAAGTAAATCATAATAAATAAAGCACCTTTCTTATTCCAAATAAGAAATGAATATCCTTCATTATCTTATAACAAAATAATATTTCCTACTTCATCAGTAAAGTCACTTTACAAGTGTTCTACGAACAATGTTGCAACCATTGCATCATTACTGTTTGTAGATATAACTTTACTATAAGTAGTCTTTCATCTTACTAATTATTCTGGTATCCAATACCCAATAATTAAATTTAGAAAGAATAATTTATAACATAAATATTCCGAGTGGTAGTCCCACTACCATTCCTTTTATTGATCACCCAAAATTTTGACTACAATTCTAAATGGTCAATCCAATTGCCATTTTACCAAATTGCATCTATTAGAGTTATTATTATAACCAAAATTATTTCCTTTAGGTTTGACAACTTTTGTCTTACTTTTCTTTTGGCATTTGGCCTCTTTTCCTTATGAACCATGAGCTCTGGAGAACCATTCTCCAATATCTTCATCTTCGCAGTTTTTCAGCATGTTAATGCAACTCGAAGAAATTCTTATTCATTCTAAGCATGTTATATTCCATCACTAAGTGATCATAACATTTAAACAATGAATCAAGAATGAGATCCGTGGCTTGCTCCAATCCAATTGGACAACCAAGTTTCTCAAGATGCTCTTTGTAGTCATTATCTTAAGCATGTGAGGTTCCACTTATTACCCTTTACTCCTTTTGCAAGAAGTGAATGCAATAATGGTTTTATACCTTTCTTGCTTAGATTGCTCTTTGAAACATGTAACTCAACTCCACGCCTATCTAATAGGCTTCTACAAGTTCCAAACTTTGTTGGAGTTTAAGAGCACATAATCGTGAGCATAAGACAACTCACATTCCTAGAATCATACTCATGATTCTTGTGATTGTCTACTCCGGTATTGGTTCTTTAGGAATAGGCCCATCAAGAATGTACAACCCATCTTCTTGCCTTAGAACCATTCTTAGGCTCAGGATCCAATCCATGAAGTTTGTGCCATTCTTTTGAAGCATTATCCTTAACAAGGATTAATCGCAACGATTTTAGTTGTCATCTACAACTTATGCAAAATTTCCAAAATTTTACAAGTACCAATCTCATTAAAGAGATAAATAATGTATTTTCCAAAAATACTCCCACTAAATTATATAACCTTCTTATACATCCAATGTATAATATAATTTAAATGGGCTAAGATCCAACTTTAATTTAATTCTAAGTCCGCTATGGCGGATTACACAAAATCAAATTAATTAAGTAGACAACCCTGTCAATCATATCCCACATGACTCTTAGATCCTTTCATGAGACTCTTTTAAATTGGGCTAAGATCTAACTTTAATTTAATCTTGAGTCCACGGAGGCGGACCGCTCAAAATCAAATTAATTAGGTAGACAATTTCTTGTCAATCATATCCAATATGATTCTTAGTGATCCAATTTCAAAGCATGTTTAATCTCATCTTTTGCCTAGGCCCAAAACTGTTTTGACGCCTTATTAAGTCCAACCACTTTAAACGCATGGTTGATGTGCCTCGCTAGGGCGTGCCCACATCATCCATCTTGCTCATACATAGATAAAGTTAATGCACCTCGCTAGGGCGAACCCACATTAAAATCACCCATGCACTAACAAGTGTTTTAATCATGGCATGGCAAGAGGACTTAAAACTTTCTTTGAAGGTTCATCACATATAGCATACAACACATTTATGAGCACACAAGATAAACATGTTACGCATCAAGTTTAGCCACTAAATTAATCTCCATTAATTTAAGCATAATATTTATGTGTCATTAGTTTCTCTATTATTATGAGGATGAGATTATTTGAACTTTGGTCATCATCTCCAAATCAAGACAACAAGAAGTGCGGCCGAACTAAGCCATTGGCAACCACAATTCCGCACTAATTCAAGAAACCAAGAAAGCAGTCCATGTGGCCGAAACTAAGCAATAGATGGTCTCGATGAACGTAGGCCAATTGCATTCACAATTCCACATGGATCTCCAATCATTGAATCAAGAACTTTGTTTCTCAATTTTAGCAATTATGAACTCTTCATAATTCTAATTTCGTTTTATCTTTGAAACCTTGATTGCGATCAAGTTTGGGAAACACAATCTCGATGAACGTAGATTAGCCATCCAAACCTTGAACTAATCTTAGAATCACAAGACTAAAACAAATAGGAGATTTAAACACAAGATCCACACGCAAAACCCAAACCCTACCCCGCGCCAAACCCTAGGCCCGGCCGGGTCAAGGCTTGGGTCCGGTCGGACCCCTTGCGAAAAATCCAAATTTTAAAGTTCCAAAATTTATCTCAAAATTGTTTTTCCCGATTCAATTAGGATTTGGTGTTCTTGGTAATCCAATCACCATGATCATCAAAACCTTTAATAAACGATTTATTCTTGAATCCTTAGAATATCAAAGCTTTGATCCAATCAAAAATTGATAATCCAAACAATTTTAAATCCACCATAATTTTAATTGCGATTGAACAGTGCGATTAAAGTTTATAAAACAATAAACCACATAAAACGCATAGACCACATAAACATCATAATCCCAATATTCAAATCATGCTAGGCACATAAACAATTTATATACACACAACATGATTATGTATTGAAATAATCAACATGAACGGGGCTCTGATACCACTGTTGGGTTTCGTAGTAACATGCGCAGCGGAATTAAGCATTTAAAATTTATGAAACCCAAAGCCCATAGATCCGTTCATATGATTAAATCAAATACAATAACATGAATATAGGATAAAACTAACCCTTGATGGCTATCAAATTTTCTCTTGGTCTTTGGTGGAGAATTGAAGACTTGATCATGAACAAAGCAAGAATCACGAACTATGAAGATGATAAGTTTCACCCTCTAGCGGTATCCACACCACGAACGAATATCAAGAACACTTGATCTTGGTTGCTAGACCAAATTATGAAACACGCTTTCACAATTGTAAGAAACTATATGGAATTTATTTTGTGTATTATTTTGTTCTTCAACCAAAAATGTCTTAGAACAAAATAAATCCTCGCTCAAACTCTTTGAGACTCACAAAATCATTGGCCTTAAGTGCTGGCCGAATTTTGGTCTTTTATACACAAGTATGACCTATTCCAAATAGGAAACTTGTGTCGAAATCCGTCCAAAATTCGTTTCCTAATCAAATTAGGAATCTGCCACCCGACAGCACTGTGCGGCCGCCCAAAACCCTCTGTGCGGTCGCACAACTATCTGAAGCAAAACTGGTACAAAACTGAACTAAGTGTGCGGCCGCCCAGTCCAAACTGTGCGGTCGCCCACTTCTCAGAATGTCCAGAATTTCCAAAATTCCAATGTAGTCCTTTTAAAGATTCGTTCTATTGTGTGTGACCCTCTAGGATTATACTAAGTTGGCAATGGGTTCAAACATGATCCCATAAGATATGATTAGGTTCTAGCAAACCGTCATACCTACCCAAATAGTATAACTAGATACAAGTTCGCATTCCTTTTAGAACATGTCATAATCCCTTTGTCCACGATGTCATTGAACACAAGTCATGGTCAACAAGTCAACTTGTATTGTTCAATACTTTCTCGATTCCGAATATGTTGATAATCCAAATGACATTGATCCAATCAATCCATTTGAGTTTGGCCAAACATTTCATCAACATCATTCCTTCGAGGGGCCCAAGCTTGACATCTCTCCGAAGAGGGACAAATCCATTTAGCTTATTATTCTTCCCTACGTGAATCCAATCATGCCAATCATACCCTTTATAACTACCGTGTTAAGGCAGCGTTTGAATATGTCAAACATAATGTTCATCAAGTGGAAGACTATAATAACTTCATGTCTAAGGATTCAAATGACATAACTAATATGAGATATATATATGACATCGACCATGACATAAATCTCATACCGCGGGTCATGTCCAGTACCTTGTTCCAAACAAGTACCCATAAATCTAACATGATCATCCCATGATCATTTAGCCTTTATACTAGTGCTTAACAAGCTCTAGGGACGGAGATTATTATAAGCAAACACGAGCCATAATAATAATCCTATTATCTCTTTATTATCATGATAACTTACAACGTTTAACAAACGTGCCTAGGGCACCAACACCAACACTTGATTGGGTGGATTCTTATCACATGTGTTCGCGCAAGGAGCAGTTTACAACTTATGAGTAGAAGGATGGGGGGTTATATCTATATGGCTAATGGATCTCTCTCTAGGGTAGTTGGCATGGGCTCCTTAAGGGTGAGAACTTCTGGTGATAAATTTCTAACATTGAACAAGGTTATAAATGTTCCACAAATAACAAAGAATCTGATATCTCTTGGTCGGCTGGACATGAAGGGATATAGTTTTAAGAGCGAAGGTGGAGTTCTGAAAGTCAGCAAGGGTTCAGATGTGATTCTGACTGATAAAAAACAGGGTTCCTTGTACACCTACAAGGTTCTACGTGTTCTGAGTTAGGTGATGGTGTTGAGAAATAGCTGGAGCAGGTAGTTACTCTAGGAGGGAGTGAACCAGGCAAGCCAGAGATAGAAGATCAACAAACACCTGGTTTATCTGTTTTGGTTGGCAAGATTCAATGTCGATTAGATGTGCCACATCTGAAGTCCTGTTGGTTTCCCGTTGGGGCGATTCTGAGTGCCTGTGGCGTACGAAAATTTCTGGTTGTCTTGAGGATAAATCTAGTGTCGCGCCCCGACCAGTGGTCCTACTTGGCCCCACGCCCGGGACACGCGAGGAAGACGTCGTAAAGCAACTCTAAGAAAATTTTTCGAAATATATTTTCTTAAAAAGGTTCACACAACCAACACGTTACCAAAACATGACTTTAAGTCACAAAACAAACTTTCTCAAATGAGTACTTAGCCACTTGGCTATAACAAACTTTACCTATAAAATTTACAAACACGAACACCTACTAAAAGAGATGATACAAATAACTGAGTCACGGGTACACTACCCTAAAGGTATTACATTTACATAATGTATCCTTTATACATATCACTTCCCAAAAGTCTTACCAAAGGTCTCTTTACCAACGTCCTCCCTGTGCTGTGACCTATTCCCTGGACTCCTTCTTATCTAAAACGGTAAACAAATAAGGGGTGAGAATAAATCTCAGTAAGTTACTAAAATGCAACTACATTACATGCTAATATGATGATCATAAAGAAACAATGTTAACAAATAAGCGTATAACACATAGCATATAACATGAGAGGCTCCCTATCGCCAACCGTCCCATACCGGTTGGAAATAACGACCAACTCATCACGCAACACATAAAGCGGAAATAAACACTCATACGTGGATACTGAGCCAAGGTTCTCAAACCAAACAATAGCCATCTGAGAGGCATCAACTGAGCAGCATCGAAGAGCTGAGACGGGTTCCGGAACCAAACAACAACAACAACAACGGGGGGAAAATGACACAAAGTCATAACCCAAAGTGCCCAACCTTTGGCCTAAGGAAGGGGTTAAAAATGGGAAACCAATGATAGGAGCCTTATCATGTACTTGGCTCGTGAGACCATTATAATCCCTATCACTGCCCAACACACACAAAAGTACCAGCTGGACTTTACACGCAAGCACCAAATAGAAATACTTGCTTAAACAACAATCAGGGACAATGATTCCAATGTAGGGAACCATGCCAAACACATCAAGAAGATGAACCATTCAACACATTACAAAATGTTCAACAATACTCACTTAATCAATTACTCACATTTCACAACACTTGTGTTCACAAAGGAACCAATTCTACCACTTTAGTGATCCACAACAATCATCTAAGTACTTTAGGACACTCCCCAAAAACTAGACTAAGATTGACCTCTAAATCCTTTAGTTTGAAAAACTCTAAACTTTTCAGATAACTGGGCGGTCGCCCAAACAGGGCTGTGCGGCCGCCCAAAATGCTCTGTTCCAAGAAGAAAACCTTCAGATAGATGTGCGGCCGCACGCCCAATTTTGGGCGGCCGCCCACATCACCTGGCAGACCAAAACTTTACCAAAATTCACTCCTTTCCTTTACAACCCAAAAATTACCAATACTTGCAACCCCTAAACTTTGCAACTTTCACCAAAGCTAAAAACTCAGCCTAAGAACAATACTAACACCAACTTCTATAGCATTCACAACAATAACAAGCTAGGTAACAAGTTCTTACTACTCATTATGTCCCAAAATTACAAATATAATTAAAACATACCAAAACATTATTTCACAACCTACTAGACATATATAACATGTTTATATCCATTTTATTAGGTACAACAACAATACCATATTTTCCAATACTACAACACCCATTTGTATTAACATTTCCCACATGCAACAAATTATTACTACTCACTCCGTTTCACAAGTATCATTATAATTTTTAATATACTAATATACCCAATTTAGAATACTTTCACTTCTTTCCCCGTCCCATAAGTAATAGTATAATTTTATAATACATTTATTTAACATTTAACTAAAGATATTATTTTACCGTCCCACGAGTAGGAGTATAATATATAAAGCATATATAATGTTGCATCCTCTCATACTCCCCCAAATCAAAAACTACTATACCCATTTCCCACAAATAACAAGTCTATAACCAGTTTTACTACTCCCTCTGTCCAAAATTACAAGTATATAAAAGTATACCCAAAACATTATTTTATAACATATAAAGCATATATAGCATACTTATGACCATTTTAACATTTAAAGGGGGGATTAGTAACTTACCTATTTTTCGGAAATGAGTCAAAAAAAATATATTGTTCGTAGATATGATCTATTCAACTCCCTGAACATTTATATATAATTAGATTTGAAAATGGAGTAGTAAATAAAATAAAAGAAAATGAACAAGAACAAGACTTTACCTTAGTCAACAATGGAGCAAAATTGGGTTTGTCTTTGTAAAGAAATGGTGAGTCGACAGAGAGAGATGGGGAAGAAAGGTGCAAATGTTGTTAGAATGTAAGGAGTGTGAGTGTCTGAGAATGAGGAGGATGGAATGAAGATAAGCATGCTTAATTAGTATATATACTCATCCACCAAAAGCCCTTCTACTTTCATTCTAAGCAAATAAACCCCTAAAGTTACTTAATTCCCTCAACTCTTTACCAACTAAATTATTAGCCCATAAAATTCCACTACCCAACTTAACTATCAAAACAAATGTTACTACTACTACTAACATTTTAACTAACACAAATAATAAATTAAGATATGCAACTCATAAAATATGATGCAACACAAAATTTTAAATTAAAATCCTCAAAATATATAAAGTAAGTATAAAATAAATAAAACGGATTTTGGGGTCGTTACATCTAGTGTCTTTGACGAAGACAGATTTGAGGCGAAGGTGGAGAAATATTTTGGTACGAAGGATGTGGCTCAAGGTGGAGTTATGTCAGTGGTTCGCAGATTTGAATTATTAAGGGAGATTCAAAGTCAAGGTGCAGATTGTTAGAGATATGACTTTGAAAGACAAGTCTGAATTTTGAGAAGACGAAGAAAAGATGGAGCAGCACTTGCTCGGCCGAGCAGAGGCAATGCCTCAGCTGAGAAGAACGATGCCGATTCGGTTGTCGTCCGAAGCAGCTGTGTGCGGGTGAGCACGAGTAAGGACTCGACCGAGCATGCTCGACTGAGCAGTCAGATTTCGGGCCTGGGCTGAACGATGGTTTGGCAGACTTGCACGGAAAGTTAATAAAGTCCTTTATGGACATGTATTTTATATTGCTTCCGTCTTTAGGGTTATGACGCTAGTGGTATAAATACTAGTTGATAACTAGTAGCCTCTATAACATTGAAAGTAAGAGAGAGATCAATAATTAATTCTAGATCTAGGTTTTACACAGCCAGGAATGTTGTGATTAAAATTCATGCAAAGTAGATTAGTGTGATCATCTTCTGTAATTGTTTCTCCGGCCATATTAATATTATATGTTCTCCCTTTGCCCGTGGATGTAGCCAATAGGTTATTGGTGAATCACGTTAAATTTGTGTTCTTTGATTGTCAAATTGTGTTTGTTATTTTCTTTCAACTCTTACAGTCTGCTTTACTAACAAAATGGGTCATGGTTTTCGTGCTCACATAGTTCGTATTCCATACTCTAGTCATCCCATTCTATGTAATCATACTACGCATCAAACTAGGAAATGAAATCGGAAGAGGTGGGAGAATGGAACATGGAGTCGCGGTGAAATCGGAGTCGCAGTGAAATCGATTTGGAGATTGGATGCTGCTAGAAGTTATCCGTGGCCGATTGATTTGGAGGTTGTTAAAACGATTGGCAGTATGAAAGATAGTTTTGCAATTGATCCATTGTCATGAGAAATGAATACCTAGAATTCAATAAAATTCGTGGCAATTTAGTATTAGAAATCTGGGAGTTTCAAATTAAAGTATGAGGTTTTTAATTTTGAAATTAGGGGTTTCAAAATTTTAATGGTGGTGAGTGGTGGGTAGTGGCGGCGTTAATGGTGGGTGGTGGAATGAAAACTACTTGGAAGATGGAGAACAAGGTAGAAATGGTCTTTTATTTAACGGGGCTAGTGTTCTTCTTAACATGTGTTAGTGTTTTTAACGAATTTTAATTTTCTTCCAACGTGGCTTGTTGATTAGGATACCACATTCGCATTCCCATTAAGTTTTTAACGCCGTTTGTGTATATTGCATTATTTGTGAAAATATGCGAAAATACATATCAATAATATGTCATTAGGTAGTCCATTACATTGAATGCAAACAAAGTAAAAGTACGCTGTATAGGTCGGTCGTTCTTAATAGGATTTGTTTTCAATAATTTTTAAATTTCTCCGTCTTTTAAAAAGACTAGTTAGTGACCCGTCGATACTCGACGGGACATAATAAAAGTAATTAATTATAAATAACTTAAATATATGTTTTAAAAATTAATAAAATTGTTTACTAAGTTTAATTCTATTATCATCTCCATGATTCTTGTAAAATGATTCTTGTAACCTTATTATCTATAGTATATGAAATCTTTAGAAGAGTAATACTTGTTATGCAATTATCACACATCTACTGAAGAGAGAAACATAGACCAGTATATAGATTTGAGGAGCTACTGTCATTATCACAAATTGGTTGTAAGGTGGACCCTCTAATATAGTTTGTTACTGGCTCGGTCTAGCCTATGGTCATACTTAGGCCTCTTCTGACACATCTCTATTCTAAGATGGTATTAGAGGCACCAATCTATGTTGACCTGATCGCTTCCACTGCTTTTATGGACCCTCTGATATCTATTCTACAAGGTCTACTACACTTGCAGGCCCAACAGCTCATGATGTTGCTCCGCATCACCCGATTAATAAGTCCACGTCGTAAGCCTTAGCAAAGTCTGACTGCCTGGGTATACATGAGGGGGCTCTATGCATTTCACCCCTTTCAAATTATAATAATAGCATTTTTACTACTAAAAACATTAATTTTGACCCCTTTAATTATTGGAAAAAAAAATACACCACTAAAATAATTTAGACCACATTTAAGAAAAATCATAGCTTCACACTTTTTTGCCGTTAGTATGAGGAAATTTGAGTAATAATTTTAGGTTAATATAATTATTGTAATAAAAATCTAAAAAAATGTTATTGATAGTATTGTTGATGGTCTATCAATGATAAGTTTAAAATTTTCATTAATATTATTAAATCAACATAAACTCATTCCTCAAAGTTCTTTTATAATAACAGTGAAAAAAATATGAAAACATTTTAGGACGGATGGAGTATATACCTGCAAAACTAAAAGTTTTTTTTAAGGTGCAAATTAAAAGTTTTAAAAATAGATAACTAAGATTTTCATACACTTTTGTTAAAATTTACAAAAGTAAACTCACAATTAGTGTGAAAAATAATGGCAAGTTTTAATTCCTTACTTGAGTTTGCAAAGTAAACTCATAATTAGAAAATTGAAATTCATTTGAATCATAAAATAAACATGCAACTAAATAAATTTACAACACACAAAAATATTAAAGTAACGTTGATTAATTAAAAAATAATAATTTATGTAAATATTGTCGTGGAAATGATTGTAGTAATAAGGCTTTGGGCAAATAATGTGACACATACCTGAATAGAGTCATTTAGGTGTGAATGCCATACTTGAAATGTTTACACCGAGAAAGAACTACACCAAGATATAGTATTAATAGAAAAATATAAACAATATCTCAATAGCAGCATATTATTTGTTCTTTTGAAATTTTTAGAAGGGTATTATCTTCTGATTGGTAAACTAAAATAAACGGACCATTATTTGAAAATAAAAATTTGATTTATTAGTTTATCTTGATATTTCAATCAATTTTTTCAAGCCAATCGATTAGTCAATCAGATAGGAATGAGATAGTTCCAAACTAACTATGTAACCATTTAAATAATTTTAAGATTTGCCTACATCTCTAAAAATTTAAATAGTTTTATTTGATAGAGCTAACAATTATTTAAAATTTTAAACCAGTTTTCTACATTTTTCATCCATGAAATTGCAACTAAGCTAATGCTGCCACGTGGAATAATGACGTGGAATTCCACGTGGCGCGCTGTAGAAGCATGAAATATCTCTGCTATATTATATATATAGATTTTAATTTTAACTTTGACAATCCACTTAATTTAGTTTTGACAAAAATATATTAAAATTTTAATCATATTAATAAAATTCTAACAATTGTTTTTAGTGCACCATAGTAAGGATATTAACAACAATCTCATTTAAATAGTTAAAATTCATAAGTAGTTCGTCAAAATAAAGCGCAAAATCTTGGGATAAACGCGTTTTTCCAAACGCTTAGGAAAAACGTGTTTTAAAAAAAACGCGGTGGCATTTCTGTAAATAATCGAAACTTCTCAACAGTTCTGGATATCATTATAAAAGTTTTTGGATATGAGATTGATAGCCAGAACATTTGAAAGTGATAGTCAGATGGGTCCTGGATATCAATATAAAGCCTTCTGGATATGAGATTGATAGCAGAACCTTTGAAGTGATAGCCAAAACTTTTGAAAGTGATAGCCAAAACCTTTTAGAGTGATAGCCATAAGGGTTTTCTGGTTCTGGATATCAATATAAAGCCTTATGGATATGAGATTGTGTAGCGACCCCAAAACCCGTTTCTATTTATTGTATATTTTTGGGGATTTTTATTTGACTTATATGTGCATTTTATGTGTTGCATCATATTTTATGATTTGCATATCATACTTGATTATGTGTGTTATTTACTTAGTTAGTAAAAATAATGATTAAAAGAGTTAAATGATTAAGTTGAAACTTTAGGGTCCTAGTTGAAATTATAAGTTAAGGGGCTAAAGTGTTAACTTTAGAAGTTGGGTGACCAATTTGTAAAAATGGGGTAAAAATCTTTATAAGAAACCTTCTCCCTTATCTTTCTCTGTGTTATTTTCTTTCTTCTGCAACATTCCTCTACGTTCAGTTAGGGTTAAGAGAGAAAATGTAAGTTCAACCCATTTCGATTTAATTCTTTTTATTTACTTACCCGTTTTAAAAACTAATTATATAAAAATGATCAGGGCGTCGAGTAGGTCATTTCTAGCCGAACAAAACTTATTTCAGCGATACTTTTTCCGGAACTAGGTAAGTTACTAATTCCCCTTTAAATGTTAAAATAGTCATATATGCTATATATGATACTCCTACTTGTTAATTTTGTGATTTGGGTAATATTTGCTATACTTGTAATTTTGGGACATCGGGAGTATATGAACTTGGTTTAGCTGGGTATTGTAATGGTTTAGAAACCATGTTAAAAGTTGCTAATGAAAGTTGTAAATGAACGTGTTTAAGTTGTGTAGCATATATATGTTATGCTTGTGAAACAAAAGGAGTAAACTTTGGTTAAGTTTTTAGGCCTGCCGGGTGATGTGGGCGGCCGCCCAAAAATGGGTGTGCGGCCGCACATCTATCTGAAGGATTTTCTTCTTGGGACAGAGCATTTTGGGCGGCCGCACAGCCCTGTTTGGGCGACCGCCCAGTGGTCTGAAAAAGTTTAGAGTTTTCAACTAAGGGGTTTAGAGATCAACCTTGGTCTAGTTTTTGGGTAGTGTCCTAAAGTACTTAGATGATTGTTGTGGAATGTTAGTAATGGACTAAATGTCCTTTTTATGGACTCTTTATAAGCATTCTTTGTGTGCATCTTGTGATGTATTTGGCTTAGTTCCTTCTTGGATTAAATGCCCCGGGTTTTGTTTAGCAAGTATTCATTACTGTGCTTCTTGTTAAAAGTCCAGCTGGTCTTGTTGTGGAGTCAGCCAATGGAAGAATTATAGTGGTACAGGTAAGTCCACTATAAGGTTTTTCCATTGGAGCTTGTGAGTCAGGCGGTGGAAGAATTATAGTGGCACACAAGCCAAGTTCACTATAAGGTGTCCACTGTGCCTTCTAGTTTCCCCAGTCCAGATTGGCCTTGGATGGGATGAATTTCTCCCTTTGGTGAGTATTTGGGTTATGACTTTGTGTCATATTTCCCTCTCTGGTTACTTGGTTCTATTGGTTATGATTTGGTTTTCGGGATCCCGACGGCTTCAGCTATTTATGCTGCTCAGATGGTTTTCTCTGATGGGTTTCTCAGTTGGTATTCTCATCAGTTATGGTTATGGGTTAAACCTTGGCTTTGGTATCCACCGGAGTGTGGGCAATGTGATATATAACTTGATGTTATGTGCTATATGCTATATGTTTACTTGTTGATATTGTTTCTTGATGATCATCATATCAGCATGTAACGTAGTTGCATTTTAGTAGCTTACTGAGATTTATTCTCACCCTTATTTGTTTACTGTTTTAGATAGAGGCGGGTCCAGGAGATAGGACACTTGGCACGGGAGGACGTTCGTTTGGTAAGAGTTGGGACTTGTTTTGAAAGAAGGTTACATTATGTAAATGTAAACCCTTTGGGTAGAGTACCCGTACTTCTTATGATTCCATCTATTTTGGTAAATGTTGATGTATGTATATTTGTTTAAAAGTTGTAAGCCTTTGGGCTAAGTACTTTCGCTGTGAAAGTGTTTGTAAAAGTTTGTTTCAAGTTAAGTGAAGTCTTTGAACTTCAAGTGTGTTTTTGTTCCGCTTTCTAAAAGGAAATTTCGAAAAATTTTCTAAAAGGTTTCATAACGTCTTCCGTTCGTGTCCCGAGCGTGGGGCCAAGTAGGACCACGGGTCTGGGGCGCGACAGTTGGTATCAGAGCTAGGTTGTAGATGGTCTAGAATGACTAAATGACCTAGGAGGGTAGTAGAGTATAGAGTGAGTAACGTTGAGTGTTTGATGCAGGTATTCATTAAAAATGGGTGAAACTGACGGAGATCAGGCCGGTTCTTCGGGGCAAGGGGATGCCAGAGAAGAGGCTCGAATTATGTTTCAAGGAATGTTTGAAGCAGCGATGAAAACTTTAAGTGATCAGAGGCAAGAAGGGGAACAGGTACCACCAAGATATGGCCTAGAACAGTTTCTGAAAATGAAGCCTATGGAGTATGATGGAGAGCCCGATGTATCTAAAACTGAAAGGTGGATTGAATCGATGGAAAAGATCTTTGATGCTTTGAGATGTTTGGAGGAAGATCAAGTCAGGTTTGCTACCTATAAATTGAATGGAGCGGCTGAGCATTGGTGGAAAGCTTTGAAAACAAAATGGGATGAGACTCATGTACCTTACACTTGGGAGAATTTTCTGGGAAAGTTCAAAGAACACTTCATTCCTCGAGTAGATCAAGACAGGAAGGAGATGGAATTTCTTAACTTGGAGCAAGGTTCTATGTCAATTGCTCAGTATTCAGCTAAATTTTCAGAGTTGTCCAGGTATTGTACTCACCTAGTGGCAACTGATGAGAGGAAGGCTACGAGGTTTGTGAAAGGTTTGAAAACTGTGATGAGAACTCAGCTAGTATCCCATAAGTTGCAAGATTTTCAGGATGCAGTGGATCGAGCTTACCAGGTGGAACATGACATTGAGGAACATAAAAGGAAAATGGAATTGTTAGGCGCTGGGAAGCAAGTTAGGCAACCACAACGTGGTGAGAGTAGAGGAAATCAAGGTGGATCTTCACAATTCAAAGGGTCTTCTCAAAGACAGTCAGGTAATAGAAATCAAAATAATACTTCAGGGAGTCAAAGCAGAGGAGTTTGTAATTATTGTCAGAAAGAAGGACATTCAGAAGAGAGATGTTGAAAGAAGCAGGGCAAGTGTTTGAACTGTGGTCAGTTAGGACATTTTCAGAGGGATTGCCCTAAGTATAGGATGCAAGCATCGGGAAGTGTGGTTGGGTCCTCTCAGGGTCAGAAGAGGGATTCCTCAGGCAAGCCTAAGGTTCAGGGCCGTGTTTTTGCTATTTCTCAGCAACAGGCTTCGGAGTCCTCTAATGTGATAGGAGGTATTATTTCTGTGTCTAGTTTGAGGGCACGTACACTTATAGACCCTGGCTCATCGCATTCTTATGTGTCTTTGCATTTTGCTTCTCGATTGCATATGTCTTCTGAATCTCTACCTTATGTGTTAGAGGTGTCAACTCCTATAGGGGAGTGTTTGGTGACCAATGAGGTGTTGCATTCTTGTGATGTGCATATACGCGAGCATGTTTTACCTGCTGATTTAGTTATCTTACCATTACAAGATTTTGATGTTATCTTGGGTATGGATTGGTTGGGTAAATATCATGCGTCTGTTGATTGTGCTAATAAAGTGGTCACATTTTCTATCACAAATGTTCCTAAATTTTCTTTTGAAACTGTTCCTTGGGGTAGAGAGATTAGAATTATTTCTTATATGAAGGCTAGAAAGTTGTTGAACCGTGGTTGTGCGGGGTATTTGGCTAGTGTTCTTGATACTACTAAAAGGGTTCCTGATATTGAGGATGTGCCTATTGTTAAAGAATTTTCAGATGTATTTTCTTCTGAGTATGCTATGCCTCCTGACCGGGAAATAGAGTTCTGTATTGACTTACTTCCAGGTACGGCTCCTATATCTGAGGCACCTTACAGAATGGCCCCAGCTGAATTGAAAGAGTTGAAGGTTCAGTTGCAAGAGTTACTTGATCGAGGATTCATTCGTCCTAGTGTATCCCCGTGGGGAGCTCCAGTATTGTTTGTTAAAAAGAAAGATGGGTCCTTGAGGCTGTGTATTGACTACAGAAAGCTGAATCAGGTAACTATAAAGAATAAATATCCGCTTCCTCATATTGATGATTTATTTGATCAACTTCAGGGGTCAGTTGTCTTTTCAAAACTTGACTTGAGGAGTGGGTACCATCAGTTGAAAATCCGTTCTGAAGACATTTCTAAAACTGTTTTTCGTAGTAGATATGGCCATTATGAGTTTCTTGTTATGCCTTTCGGGTTGACTAATGCTCCGGCTGTTTTTATGGATATGATGAACAGAGTCTTTAAACCTTATCTTGATACCTTCGTGGTTGTGTTTATTGATGATATTTTGGTTTATTCCAAGTCCCGGGAGGAGCATGAACAGCATTTGCGAATGGTTTTATCTATTCTTCGTGAGAAGCAGTTGTTTGCTAAATTCAGTAAATGTGCTTTATGGCTCAATGAAGTATCTTTTCTTGGGCATGTGATTTCTAATAAAGGTATATCAGTTGATCCATCCAAAGTTGAGGCTATTGTGAATTGGCGGAGGCCAGAATCAGTTACAGAAATTCGAAGCTTCTTGGGGTTAGCTGGGTACTACAGAAGGTTCATTGAGGGGTTTTCTAAGATTGCAACTCCCTTGACTCAGTTGACTCGAAAGAATGTTCCTTATGTGTGGGATGAAAAGTGTCAAGCTAGTTTTGAAGAGTTGAAGAAGAGATTGACTACAGCTCCTATTCTCGCTCTACCTAATGGTAATGATGATTTGGTAATCTATAGTGATGCTTCTAAAGAAGGCCTCGGGTGTGTATTAATGCAGAATGGAAGGGTGATTGCATATGCTTCGAGGAAGTTGACTCCGAGTGAGCAGAATTATCCTACCCATGACATGGAGCTTGCAGCTATTGTCTTTGCATTACACAAGTGGAAACATTATCTTTATGGAGCAAAGTTTGAGATTTTCACAGATCATCAGAGTTTGAAGTATCTTTTCTCCCAGAAAGAGTTGAATAATAGACAACGATGATGGATGGAGCTATTGAAGGATTATGATTGTACAATTTCTTATCATCCGGGCAAGGCAAATGTGGTAGCTGATGCTATTAGTCGGAAGTTTTATGTAGCTTCATTGATGGTGCGGGAATGGAAGATGTTGGAGGATGCTCGAGATTGGAGTCCTTATGAATCAAAGCATGGAGCTATTTTTGCGAACATTCGAGTATTTCCAACTTTAGTTCAACAAATAAAGGAAGCTCAGAAGGATGACCCGGAATTGGTAAAGATTATGGATAAAATCAAAGATGGTAAATCTGAGGATTTCTCACTCAGTTCTGAAGAGGTATTAACTTTCAGGGGTCGGTTGTGTGTACCTAATGTTGATGGGAATAAACACCAAGTTCTTGATGAAGGCCATAAATCAAGGTATACTATTCATCCCGGGAGTACTAAAATGTATCAGAATTTGAAGCAACACTTTTGGTGGAATAATATGAAGAGGGAAATAGCGGATTATGTATCCAAGTGCTTAACATGTCAACAAGTTAAAGCTGAACACCAAAGGCCTGCAGGATTGCTTCAACCGTTGGAGATTCCGGAATGGAAGTGGGAACATGTTACCATGGATTTTGTGACAGGGTTACCTCGTACTCGAAGAAGGTTTGATGCGGTTTGGGTGATTGTTGATAGATTGACAAAGTCTTCTCATTTTCTACCTATTGAGATCGGTTATTCTATGGAAAAGCTTGCAACTTTGTACATTAATGAGATCGTGAGATTACATGGAGTTCCAGTGAGCATTGTATCTGATCGTGACCCTAGATTCACATCTCGGTTTTGGCAAGCGTTTCAGAAGGCTTTGGGTTCAGAGTTGAGATTTAGTACAGCTTTTCATCCTCAAACAGATGGCCAGTCCGAGAGAACTATCCAGATTCTTGAGGATATGTTGAGGGCTTGCTCAGTGGATTTTTCAGATTCGTGGGATATTCATTTGTCCCTCGTAGAGTTTGCTTATAATAACAGTTTCCAGTCTAGTATTGGGATGGCTCCTTATGAAGCCTTGTATGGAAGGAAATGTCGGTCTCCTATCTGTTGGGATGAAGTGGGAGAAGCCAAGATTTGGGGTGTTCAGATGGTTAATGATTCAGTTGAGAAGGTTAAACTTATTCGAGATCGTTTGAGTACTGCCCAGAGTAGACAGAAAAGCTACGCTGATCATCGAAGGCGAGACCTTGAGTTCGAAAAAGGTGACTTTGTGTTTTTGAAGGTTTCCCCTAAGGTTGGTATTCGAAGATATGGAAAGAAAGGCAAGCTTGCTCCGAGGTATATTGGTCCATTTGAGATTCTTGGAAGAGTGGGAGATCGGGCTTATCGTCTTGCTTTACCTCATTCTCTTGATAAAATCCATAATGTGTTTCATATTTCTATGCTTCGGAAGTATGTGTATGATTCTTCTCATGTTTTATCTGAGGTTCCCGAGGATATTGAGCCGAGTATGTCTTATGAGGAACATCCGGTCCAAGTCATTGATTCGAAGGTGCAAGAATTGAGAAACAAAAGTATCCCTCTTGTTCGAGTTGTGTGGAGAAATCACAATGTGGAAGAATCGACTTGGGAACTTCGGGAAGAGATCGAGAGGAAGTACCCTTGGTTGTTTGAGGGCCTCGGTAAGTAACCCTAAAATTCGGGACGAATTTTCTTTAAGGGGGAGTGATTGTAGCGACCCCAAAACCCGTTTCTATTTATTTTATATTTTGGGGATTTTTATTTGACTTATATGTGCATTTTATGTGTTGCATCATATTTTATGATTTGCATATCATACTTGATTATTTGTGTTATTTACTTAGTTAGTAAAAATAATGATTAAAAGAGTTAAATGATTAAGTTGAAACTTTAGAGTCCTAGTTGAAATTATAAGTTAATGGGCTAAAGTGTTAACTTTAGAAGTTGGGTGACCAATTTGTAAAAATGGGGTAAAAATCTTTATAAGAAACCTTCTTCCTTATCTTTCTCTGTGTTATTTTCTTTCTTCTGCAACATTCCTCTACGTTCAGTTAGGGTTAAGAGAGAAAAAGGTAAGTTCAACCCATTTCGATTTAATTCTTTTTATTTACTTACCCGTTTTAAAAACTAATTATATAAAAATGATCAGGGCGTCGAGTAGGTCATTTCTAGCCGAACAAAACTTATTTCAGCGATACTTTTTCCGGAACTAGGTAAGTTACTAATTCCCCTTTAAATGTTAAAATAGTCATATATGCTATATATGATACTCCTACTTGTTAATTTTGTGATTTGGGTAATATTTGCTATACTTGTAATTTTGGGACAACGGGAGTATATGAACTTGGTTTAGCTGGGTATTGTAATGGTTTAGAAACCATGTTAAAAGTTGCTAATGAAAGTTGTAAATGAACGTGTTTAAGTTGTGTAGCATATATATGTTATGCTTGTGAAACAAAAGGAGTAAACTTTGGTTAAGTTTTTAGGCCTGCCGGGTGATGTGGGCGGCCGCCCAAAAATGGGTGTGCGGCCGCACATCTATCTGAAGGATTTTCTTCTTGGGACAGAGCATTTTGGGCGGCCGCACAGCCCTGTTTGGGCGACCGCCCAGTGGTCTGAAAAAGTTTAGAGTTTTCAACTAAGGGGTTTAGAGATCAACCTTGGTCTAGTTTTTGGGTAGTGTCCTAAAGTACTTAGATGATTGTTGTGGAATGTTAGTAATGGATTAAATGTCCTTTTTATGGACTCTTTATAAGCATTCTTTGTGTGCATCTTGTGATGTATTTGGCTTAGTTCCTTCTTGGATTAAATGCCCCGGGTTTTGTTTAGCAAGTATTCATTACTGTGCTTCTTGTTAAAAGTCCAGCTGGTCTTGTTGTGGAGTCAGCCAATGGAAGAATTATAGTGGTACAGGTAAGTCCACTATAAGGTTTTCCATTGGAGCTTGTGAGTCAGGCGGTGGAAGAATTATAGTGGCACACAAGCCAAGTTCACTATAAGGTGTCCAATGTGCCTTCTAGTTTCCCCAGTCCAGATTGGCCTTGGATGGGATGAATTGCTCCCTTTGGTGAGTATTTGGGTTATGACTTTGTGTCATATTTCCCTCTCTGGTTACTTGGTTCTATTGGTTATGATTTGGTTTTCGGGATCCCGACGGCTTCAGCTATTTATGCTGCTCAGATGGTTTTCTCTGATGGGTTTCTCAGTTGGTATTCTCATCAGTTATGGTTATGGGTTAAACCTTGGCTTTGGTATCCACCGGAGTGTGGGCAATGTGATATATAACTTGATGTTATGTGCTATATGCTATATGTTTACTTGTTGATATTGTTTCTTGATGATCATCATATCAGCATGTAACGTAGTTGCATTTTAGTAGCTTACTGAGATTTATTCTCACCCTTATTTGTTTACTGTTTTAGATAGAGGCGGGTCCAGGGGATAGGACACTTGGCACGGGAGGACGTTCGTTTGGTAAGAGTTGGGACTTGTTTTGAAAGAAGGTTACATTATGTAAATGTAAACCCTTTGGGTAGAGTACCCGTACTTCTTATGATTCCATCTATTTTGGTAAATGTTGATGTATGTATATTTGTTTAAAAGTTGTAAGCCTTGGGCTAAGTACTTTCGCTGTGAAAGTGTTTGTAAAAGTTTGTTTCAAGTTAAGTGAAGTCTTTGAACTTCAAGTGTGTTTTTGTTCCGCTTTCTAAAAGGAAATTTCGAAAATTTTCTAAAAGGTTTCATAACGTCTTCCGTTCGTGTCCCGAGCGTGGGGCCAAGTAGGACCACGGGTCTGGGGCGCGACAGATTGATAGCCAGAACCTTTGAAAGTGATAGCCAGAAGGGTCCTGGATATCAGTATAAAGCCTTCTGGATATCAATATAAAGTCTTCTGGAGGTTTTTGAAAACACATTTTTCCTAACCATTAGGAAAAACGCGTTTTACAGGAGCCCAACCCAAAATAAAATCAAGTTGATGAAACACAAGTTTACTATTTAATCATCTTAATAAATTCTAAAATTTATAATTGATTAAACATAAGTCTACTAATAAAGACATTTTTTTTTTGAGATTTCATTAAAAATACTTTAATAAATAATTGTTTCAAAAAAATATGAAACAATTACTATAATTTAGTGAAAAAATAATGATATGTAATCAAGTGGTTATAAAACAATATATTTTTAAAAAAATATTTGTTGTTAATTGTAATATAAATTATTATTACACGTTTTTTCTTAATTTTCATTTTAAACCTTAGAATATTTTTTCACTATTTGGGCATTTTTTTTAAAATTTAATTTTGACCAAATTATCTAAAATTACCTTTAAAATATAGTCATATGTTGCACATGATTATTGAACGGAAAAAAGCTGATGGAGTAGTGACAGCGGCCATGGATGCAAAAATAAAGAATTTGACGTGTTGTTTGCAACGAAAATGAATTTGGTGATTAAATTCATATAAAGTGAAAAGTTGAGTGATTTTTAGTATACTTTTTCATATATTTTATTTGTCAAATAAAATTTAGAAAAAGACCTTTAAGCTCTCTTTGATTCCTCCATCTCTCCATACTTTCTCAATATAGAGGAAGTCTTTTGTAAGACGGTCTCACACATGAAACAGGTCTCGGTGATAGGAAATGGCCATGCCTTACCCCGCCCATAAGGGCAAACCATTTACACTCTCAATGAGACCCATCTCATGTGTGAGACCGTCTCACACACAAAGTTTTTGTCCTTAATATATTATTCATTTTCTTTCTCCGACTATCTTCATCCTCTTTTCTTGGTAAACTATGTAAATTATTTTACGCTTTATGTATGTTTTCACGTTTCGAATGTCCCTAAACCCGTTTTACATCTGATCTCACTAACCACGCCGCATTTGGTCACTTTTTCATTATGGCAGGAGAGTGTGGACGATTATGTTGGTTGTGATACGGATTCAAGCACTTTCATTAAACAAATTGTGATTTCATGGCGTACTCGTTGAAATTGAAACCACTTTTGGTATTTGTGGTCTCTCTTGTGCAATTGGACTATTTTGGATACCGTTTCGGAATTGGAATTTCTCTCCTTTGTTGAGAGCTTTTGCTTCCTGTCTATTATGTTGAGAGTTTGTGTGACTGTGACATAAATATTTCTTTATGCTGCAATGCTTGAGATGCATAGTTTGACCCTATATGTTAACGACTAAAATGCTTTAATTTGTCATGTTATTAAAGTCAAATACTGTGCGCATGTGATTTCTGAATGGCGAAGTTGCGTAGTGTCCAAATTATAAGGAGAATCATTTGAGTGTTTCCATTCATTGTTCGTAAAGGCGTGCCATTGATATTTGGTTCCAGATATATCATAAGCAAAAGTTTGATATATGTGATGTTGAAGTTAATAGTCAATTGTTGGTAGAATTTTTTCGTCCTTGCTGTCCTATTCGGCTTGAACCAGATTAGTTGGCGTCAAATATGGTGTCCGGATACTGGTGGTTCAAACAAAAATTAATAGGACGAGCCTCTAATCGTTGTCGAGAGCTATCTCTTGATCATCATTAATATGTATTATTTGCTTTAAAAATAAATAAGAAAACACTAATTACCCAATTTAATTACAAATTAGTGAAAGTTTTTGTGGAAATTGTTTTAAAAGGACCGGTGATATTTTTAAATGAGTGGTACTATTCACACCCGCATAATTGTTGAATGTACCCGCAATATCATTTTTTACAAAAATGTCATCAAGCAAAATACCCTTACTAACCCTCTATATTATATCAGTACACCCATAATTAATTTTGCTCTACATTTTACTTTTTTTTTTTTTTTTTTTTTTTTTTTTAACAAAGTTCTCTACATTTTACTTACATATTCACTGAATACACCCGTAGCCCTCATCTAAACCCTAGGCAAAGCTTCCATTGTTGTTCATCATAACTTCAAAATTCACAGTCCAATATTCAACGGGTATGGCTGGAAATTGATGAGTAAGCTGCAAGTGCAAACTATGGCTTGGGTATTTCAAAATTTATTCTCCTACTTTCAATTAGAAAGTTTTTTGAAGAGATATGGGAGAAACTTCCATTGCTTGATTTCATCCCCATCGATATCTTATCGCCGGAAAATCTTTTGAGAAGAATTTTGGCTTACTTCGCTGTTTGCAATAGCGAAATTAAGCTTTTCACTCCAATGAGTACCCAGATCTAATTGCAAATTCATACGTTCTTTTTATGGTTGAATCATTTTGGTTGACAAAGAGCAACGGGGGAGAAAGATGGGAGGATTAAGGTTTTGTATTCTGAAATCCGTCACTCCGATCTTCACTCCCGCAAGAATTCATCGTCCCAGCCATCCGACTATTTTTTAGCCGGCATAACAACAGAAGGCAAAATGGAAATCGCTAGTGGGAGTAACGGCTTTAGCCCTGCTCCAAAATATATTAAAGGGTTTAAAAGGAAAAGGGTAAAGTGGGAAAAGAAGTGGTGTATGTAGTGTTAGGTGGATAATGTTCCGGGTAAACTTAGTATTGCGGGTACGTTCAAGAATTTTGCTGATGTGAATAGTAGCACTCTTTTTAAATAACTGACTTTTTTTAGGAAAAACTTACTGACACATTTTGTTATAACTAATACTTTTTGAATTATAAAAAGGGCAGCCAGGTGCACAAGGCATCCCCGCATAGCGAGGGTCCGGGGAATGGTCCCCACCACGAGTCGAGATCTCATGTACCACTTTTGTGTGTCACTTCATGTACCACTTTTAATCTAACCGTTCACATAAAGTGGCACACAAAGTGGTACATAGGATTTGGACTCCCCCCACCACAAGGGTGAAATGTAGGCAAACCTTACCTTACATTGCAAGAGGCTGCTTCCAGGACTTGAACCCGTGACCTCCACGTCACACGGCAACACCTTAACCGGTGTACCAAGGCTCCCCTTCACTTTTTGAATTATGCAGTGATATTTTTGTAATTTGTGGAAATTGTTTTACTCCCTCCGTCCCAGAGTAAGAGTCTCATTTTCCTTTTTGGTTCGTCCCAGGGTAAGAGTCTCATTCCTAAAATGGCAAATAATCTTTACTATTCACCCCACTCATTCTCTCTCCTATTTTACTTTTATACTCACAACACCAATCAATTCACTATTCTCTCCCACTCATTCTCTCTCATACTTTACTTTTACACTCACAACATTTACATCACATCCAATATTTATTAATAAGCGTGCAAATGAGGGGTGAGACTCTTGAAAGACAAGATGTGAACCTCAAGGGCCCAAGCAGTCACGTAGCAGTAGAGGACTTGGAGGATAAGTGATATAACGTGTTGATATGTTTGTATATCTATTCCTAGTATATAGTCCTACATTATTTAAGGTAGTGTGATTAGCATAAAATAGATGTAAATAGAGTAGTGATAATCTTTTCCTAGAATAGTGGGTTGTACTCTTCTATTTAACGTGACATACATCACAGGAAACATCATCTTGAGTTTCCCAGTTCATCCGTCTCTCTCTCTCTCTATTCTTCTTAACGTATCTTCTTCTTCTTGTTATATTCTTGGTTTATGTTTTGCTTTGCAGGTGATAGTTCGTACATGGTATCAAGAGCTCTTCAATAGCCATGGGTAATGATACAAATGAAACCGTGGCTAATACTGATCTAGGGCAAAACAACTCTTCAAACAAACATGGCCTTCCCATCCTTTTCAATGTACAATCGTACATGGGCCATTGTCGTTTGTCCAACGAGAACTACCAAAACTGGAGCTCTCTCTTTTCCTCCATGCTTGAGATTCATTACCTTACTCATGTCGTCACCGACAAAAACCCACCTCCCCAATATCTTCCCTCTAGCAGTACCACCATAAATCCAGCCCATGAAAATTTTACCCACACTTCTCGCTTCGTTCTAGGTTGGATCAAAGCAACCGTCACATCTGAAGTCCAACCTCATGTTAATAATTGCAACTCTGCACCTGAGGCTTGGGATTTACTAGCCAAAGAATTTGGGGTAGCCTCTCAAATCCACATTCAGAAACTTCAGGATGAACTCCACGATCTCTCTCTATCTCCGGGCGTGTCTATCAGGACTATATCCTTCGTGCCAAGACCATCTCTTATTCTCTTACTCGAGCCGGTGAAGCGGTCTCTACCCACACCCTTCGTAGTCGTATCCTTGGTGGACAAGGACACACCTACAAAGAATTTATTACTACCCAAAATTCCAAAGGTGAAACTTCTATTGATGATATCAAAGATCTACTCCTTCAAGAAGAAGCTCTTCAAAAACGGTTTTCCAACCAAACTCATTCCAACCTTAGTGCCTTAGCTGCCACCAAACAACCAGACTCCTCTAAAGCCGGATCATCTACACCATCTAGTCCCTCTCCTGGCACCATGGGGGGGGGGGGTCTCGGCCTCTTGGAACTAATAACCCAGGGAACTTCTTTTTTGTTCCTAATTCAAACCCTGGTAATGGTCGTCGAAACCAAGGGCGGAACCGTAACAAAAACCCTAGTCGAGGCCTTCTTCCTTTACCTCCTAATTTTCAGCCCCTTCGACCAAATAACCCGCATAGTGCTGTCCCTTACACCCCACCAAACCGTTTCTTGAGCCCGGATCCGAACACGGTACAATGTCAGATTTGTAAGAAAATGGGACATGATGCCACCACCTGCTTCCAAAGAGGGAACTTTGCTTACTCTGCTCAATATTACCCTCAGAACATAATGCACAACAATGGTGGACCATCATCACCCATGGCTCCCGTCTCCTTTGTTCTTGATTCCGGTGCGACCGATCACATAACATCCAATACGGATGTTCTGCAACAGTTTTCACCGTACCCAGGTAATGATTCAATTGTAGTAGCTAATGGTGCCTCTATTCCTATTGCTCATATTGGTTCCACTCAATTCTCCTCACATAATCATCGATTTATCATGCGTACGGTGTTACATGTTCTAAAATAAGCCGATCATTACTTTCTATTCGCAAATTTTGCCTTGATAATGATTGTTTCTTTGAAACTAACTGCGTTTGGCTTTTGTGTGAAGGACAATCATACCAAGCGGGCAATTCTTTCTGGCAGTAATTCTGGCGACCTCTACACTCTGTCTTTCGTCCCCAGTTCTCGCATTAATTCCTTGGCTCTAATTGGGGAACGAGCATCTTCAGCTGTTTGGCATGCCCGTTTAGGGCACCTTCTTCTAGAATTTTAGATTGCTTAGTTAATAGATATCAGATTCCTGTTAGTGGTTCCGTTAAAATAAAAGAGATGTGCCATGTTTGTCCGCTAGGAAAATCATGTAATCTCCCTTTTCAACTTAGAAATTTCAACTCTTTGCAACCTCTTGCTTATTGCATCTAGATGTTTGGGGACCTTCCCGGTACCTTCCATCTCAGGTTATAAATTTTATTTATCCATCATTGACGATTTTTCTCGTTATGTGTGGCTATTCCCGCTGTATCATAAGTCTGATGTGTTTATAGTTTTTTCTGAGTTTAAAATACTTATTGAGAATCAACTGTCTCGAAAAATTTCTGCCATACACACCATTAAGACTATACAAACTGATGGAGGGGGAATTTATTAACCGTCAGTTTGCGTCTTTTTTTATTAAGCACGGAATTAGTCATCGCACTTCTTGTCCGTATACTCCACAACAAAATGGGGTTGTGGAGCGTAAACACAGACACATTGTGGATATGGGTATGTGCCTTCTTGCTCAATCATCTGTCCCTAAGAAATTCTGGCTTGAGGCATTCACAACAGCGGTGTTTCTTATAAACAGATTGCCTATGAGACAAACTAAATTATGTGTCCCCATATGAGAAATTATGGCGTCGAGCTCCGGATTTTAAGTTTCTTAAAACCTTTGGATGTACTTGTTTCCCGAATCTTGTCCCGTATAATCGTCATAAACTAATGTTGAAATCCACCCCTTGTGTTTTTTTGGGATATGACTCTATGCGAAAAGGGTACCGATGCTTTGATCCTATGTCCGGGAGGGTTTATATTTCACGCCATGTTCTGTTTAATGAGGCTCATTTTTATTATCATTCCAAGAATTTGTCACAGCTTCTACAGACCAAGGACAGACCAGATCGACACCTGCATCTATTGTTGATGGCCCATCCGTTCCCAGGCCCGTGCCTCCACTTGCAGGCCCAGTTACACCAACTACTCCACCTATGGCCTTTTCAGACGAGCAGCCCGTTCCATTCAACCCAACGCCTGCCTCAACTCCAGTTAATGGGCCGCCTACCTCACATGGGCCGCCTAGCATTCCTTTGCCTACGTCCGACAACGTGGACACCACTCTCCTTGCCCAGACGAGCAGCCCACACATGAGCAGGCCGAACTGGTGTCTCCAGCCCAGTCCACTCCAGCACCTCCTTCTTCGAGTGCTGCATACTCCTCAGCCCAACAATAAAATGATGGGCCAGCTCTCCCTTCTGCAGTCCACAGCAACATCTCATTTGGGCATCACCCCATGATCACAAGGGCCAAGTCTGGTACCTTTAAACCAAGGCTAACAGCTGATTTGGCTACCAACATTGAGAATTCCAAGCATCCTATTGCACTCTCTGCAACCATGTCAGACTCACCGTTTTCAGAACCTCGGACATTTAAACAGGCAGCTCCGATTCTCCATTGGCAAAAGCCATGCAAGAAGAAATTACGGCCCTTCAGAAAAACGGTACGTGGTCTCTTGTTCCACCTCCATCCCACCACAATATTGTCGGTAGCAGATGGATTTACAAGGTCAAACGTCAGGCAGACGGTTCACTTGAACGGTACAAAGCCCGTTTAGTTTCTCAGGGGTATACTCAACAGGAAGGTATTGACTATGGTGAGACATTCAGTCCCGTGATTTAAACCTGCAACCATTCGAACAATCCTTTCTGTGGCTCATTCCCGGGATTGGAAAATTGAACAATTGGATGTTCGAAATGCATTTTTAAATGGGATTCTTTCGAGGAGGTCTACATGAAGCAACCCCCGGGGTTTACTGATCCGCGGCATCCGGATTACGTATGCCGTCTCCATCGTGCACTCTATGGTCTTAAGCACCCCGGGCTTGGTTCCATAGTCTCCATGATTTTTCTCCTCAAATTGGGTTTCTTTAATAGCCAAGCTGATTCTTCTTTTTTTATCCGCCATCTTCACGGGTCTATGGTGGTCATTCTTGTTTACGTCAACGATATTATCATTACCGGTTCCGACATTGTCGCAGTCACGTAGCAGTAGAGGACTGGAGGATAAGTGATATAACGTGTTGATATGTTTGTATATCTATTCCTAGTATACACCAAAGAGCTCTAGCTCAAGCGGTATCCGGTGTTAGCTTCCCATGCGGAGGTTTCGAGTTCGAATCACGTTAGGGAGATTTGTGTTAGCCTATTTATAGGCCTAGTTGTAGCCGTCATGGCCATTTGATGTAGCCTACGGGCAATTTATCTATCATTAATGAAATAAAAATAAATCTATTCCTAGTATATAGTCCTACATTATTTAAGGTAGTGTGATTAGCATAAAATAGATGTAAATAGAGTAGTGATAATATTTTCCTAGAATAGTGGGTTGTACTCTTCTATTTAACGTGACATACATCACATGAAACATCATCTTGAGTTTCCCAGTTCATCCGTCTCTCTCTCTATTCTTCTTAACGTATCTTCTTCTTCTTGTTATATTCTTGGTTTATGTTTTGCTTTGCAGGTGATAGTTCGTACAACTCTTACTTCGGGACGGAGGGAGTATTATTTAATGCTTACACATAGATAAAGATGAATAGGGTTGGGAAGAGGAGTGGACGGTTGGTGGAAAGTGGGGAGGTGGCAGCCGGTGTGTGTGGAAAAGAGAGAAAGCGAGGGGTGGTGGGGGGAGTGGGATAGATGAAGAGGGAGGGCTGGGAAGAAATTAAAAGGGTGGAACTTGGAAGACAGTCGAGGTAGAGAACTTATAAACAGGTTTTAATTACTACACCCGTCCACTTTTTTAAGAGTCAAAAATTTCTTAAAATGGCGTCTCATTTTAAGAGTCAAAATCTTAAAATGGAAAGGGGTCCTACCACTAGTACAAATCCAGCCTTAGAAATGCAGCTTGCATAGCGCTTTTTGGAAACGCTATCTTAGTAGTCCACTAAGATAGCGCATACACTAATGATCAAGCCGAAAGAAAGCCGAAAGAAAAAAAAAAAAGAAAAAAAAATAGTTACATAGTGTATGTAAAATTAAACGCTATCTTAAGAACATCTACTATAGCGCATAAAAAAACGCTGTCTTAATGTATTTCATAAATGCTATCTACCGCAGCACTTAAAACAAACGCTATCTAAGAAAGCGTTTCATAAGTTTTTTTTTTTAAATTTCTGGTTTGACCGAATAAATCGCTATGGAAGGGCCTAACCTATTCAAAACACCCGTCCCTTGATCAATTCGACGCTTCCCTTGTTACAGTCGTAAACCAGACCTATGGCAAGGGGGAAGAACACAGCAGCCATCGCGATACGGCAAGGGGAAGATCACAGCAGCCATCGCCATCCATCACCACCACCGCTCACCGACGACATAGAACAAATATTGCCACCACACACCGACGTCAGGCCCGGCGATTGACCAGTGCAACCAGACCTCCTCCTTCTCTTCATTCACTCTTTCGACAAAAGAAATCGTGAATACAACACCACGCCTCCAGCTCCTTGCAAGGTGTGAAGTAAGTATAAGCCTCAATCTCTTGACTTTTCGTAATTTCAATTTCACCCAAAAAAATTCAAATTCAAATTTAGAGATTAAATTTAGGGCTTCAATTTCAGATTAGAAATTCAATCTTGATGCCCTATTTCAAATTTCTAATATGAATCTGAAATCTCTAATTGATATCCTAATTTGAATTTGGGGAGAGGTGGAGTTTGGATGAAAAATTTGAGGCAATTAAGCCACCATTCTTGAAGCACTTGGTTGGGAATTTCACACTGTCAAAAGAACTAAAATAATTAGAACACAGAACCCAGCTAATCTTCATCTAAATATAAGAGTTTGAAAATTTTGCTTTAATCGTTAATCCTGTTGTTCTATCCAACCGTTGTGTAGTTTTGTTCTGTGCTGTTGGTGATACTTAGAGCCTGTAAATGGATTTGTCATGCAACTCTATCTCTGAATAGTCATTACTGCAGATTGTAGTCTAGGTGTTTGTGTGTTTTCCCGATTCAAATTCATGCGTGCAAGTGTTTCTCTTGAGTGGTCTATTATGGCCAAGAAAGCTTCATATCTTTTGTTGTGAGTTTCTCTTGAGTGGTCTATTATGGCCAAGAAAGCTTCATATCTTTTGTTGTTAGTGGTCAATTATATTTTTGTATGAGTCCATTCATATTCATCGTTTGCTTAGAAACTAAACACTACTCCTCCCCTAAATGAATGGCGATTCAGCTTTGAAGTATTTTGCCATTATTTCGTGCGATTTCCTCTTCTGCTGTTTGTTTCCACTAGCATTCATAAGTTTTTTGAAAATTATGAAGATTTGATTATCTTCATCTTGGATGGCAAAGGCCTTATATGGATTTTAAAGTGTTGAGTTTAGGCAAACTTTGTAACCTTTTATTTCTCCTCTTGAAGTATTGTTTTCTCAATTCTATATAGTTTACTTGTGTAATATTGATTTTTATTATCACCTCTTACAGGAGCATGAATTCTAGGTCTCGACGTGGTGGTGAGTCTCGAAAAAACAACCCAGCTAGTGGCAGGTATGTTTTCAATTTACTCTCGCATATTATTATTTCTTAAGTTCTGTTTGTATATAATGTTTCTTGTATAACTAATTAATTTATTTATAAGTGCTACTAAATAAGTTACGATTACAATTGGCCAGAAACAGTCTATATAATGTTTCTATGCGAAATCATGGATGTGAATTCCCTTGTTTGCAAACTTTAAGATGAACAGTTATGTGTAGTTTCTGGAAATACTTGTGAGCACTACTATACTCTGTCTTCCCAGTTAAAATGTATCCGCTTTTGGCTGGTAAGTGTGCCTTGGATTTAAGATGCTCAGAAGACATCTAGATAGTGTTTTACAAATACTCCATCCGTTCCCAAACAAAACAGGGGCTGTGTAGCTTATATCCTGTCTTTGATTTACTACAGTGGCTTTAGAGGATTAATCTTGTAGTTCATGTATTTTATGAGACCTGAATGATCAGATTCTCATCAAACTGAATTATAGAGAGTGGGGGATGAGAGTCAATCAATGAACAA